>ML835887.1:25426-47736 GCA_009831015.1 Picea engelmannii | reverse complement strand
ATATAACACAAAACAATAGAGTGCATTGATTTAAGTGATAATGATATAACATAAAGCAATATGGTGCATTGATTTCAATGATAATGATATAACACACTACAATAGGGCATATCGATTTCAGTGATGATATTAAAAAAATGATTCAGATAAATAAGTGGGTTGAAATGATTTCAATAATGATATAACACAACCTCGGATGGGGTGCCACCTGGACAGAGTTCGAGGACACATGGAACCAAGTGGTCAGGCGAGTTATTAACCCCAGCTGTCGGCCCACAACCATTAACTACAGCATGGCTCACACCATGAGGAAAGTTATGGTAGTGTGTCTAGACAACCAGGCCGAGTTAATGGCCATGCGAGCATGCCAGACCAGGTGTACCAGGCCAGTTATTAACCCCGGCCGCCGACCCACAACCATTAACTACCACATAGCTCACACCATGAGGAAAGTTATGGTAGTGCGTCTGGACAACCAGGCCGGGTTAATGGTCGCGCGAGCAAGCCATACCAGGCGTACCAGGCCTAGGATGGCTGTCAACTCGGATCTAATGGCTAGGGGGGCTGTCAACTCGTGGGGGTGTGGTAATAAACGAGCATTCGCCCTGGTGTATTCATCCATTCTCCCTCCACCCTGCTTAGTGCTCTTCGTCTCTTCTGAGCGCTTCTGCATTGTTGTCCTCTGTGTATTTTTCTTGGGCACTCTCACCACTTACCCTTGCAATTGTGTTGGATCTGATGCCCTCTTCTTGCTCTACTTGCTCACCCCCCACAAGCTTCTTCTCTGCAATATCACCAGTGCCTCCCTGTTATCAGCCTTCTCCTTCTTTTCCAAGCGCCATTTCATCACCTCCCTACCCACAACCCAAAGCCTCCACACTCTTCCCAACATGCCTAGAGAAAAGGGAAATCCAAGAGGGGTGCGCGATACTACAACACCCTCTCTAGACACAATCAAATCTCCCCCTCTTAACTGGCTCTCATTGCCCATTTTACTAGCCCACGACACATCAACTAGAGGTCGTCGGAGGCACCTCCTTCCACCCCTCATCTCCTGCATGACGTCAACCTAGTGAAGGAGGAAGCATTACCTTCGTGCGCGCACATTCCTCTGTCCACCCCTCATTTGCTCCATGGCCTCAACTTGGTTAAGGAGGAAGCACCACCTTCGTGCATGCACATTCCTCTGGCCACTAGTCTCTTTCCATCCCAAAAAATCAATCTGCAGGACCCTTATTACGGATATGGTAGCTGCATGGTGGAGGAGGAAATCCCCCTGAGCTGGAAAGTGGAGGAAAACACGACAGCTACCAACGAGGACACCACAATGGTCGCCAACGAGGAAAAGGAGGAGGAGCAGCCCCAAAAATTTGCAAATTGCCTAATGGAGGAGCACCTCCAACTTATCTTTGAAATCAGGCAGAAAGAAGATGATCAGATGCACTCTGACGCAGCACCCCCTGCCTCAATAGGTTCTTCGTGACCTCCCGGTCTTAGGATCGTTCTAACTTTCCACCTGAGTCAGATTGACTCTTCGATTTCCCTACAGGAAATCCAACTAAAACACACGCACCAGTGTGTGTATCTATAGGTCCTTATGAGTTATGCTTGTGCGAACATACACAAGGTGCTAACTCTCACCCATGTGACCAACAACTATGACCACGACCCTTTCCGAAAGGGGTATTTCGGACTTCGCGACCTCACAAATCTTGATGTAAGTCCCCTCGACTCTTCAATATCCGAAAACCTGAAAGGGCTAATGGATCTTAACTCCTCCCTTGACTTTCCTCCGATGTGACCTCTGATTAAGAGCTGGGGCCCAGTCCTTTCGACACCCGATATTTCGCGTATCGGTGAGCTGCTATGCAACAACTCCTTTTGCCGAATTTCAAAATCATGACAACCCCTGCCACAGATCAACGACTATGATCTCCCCGCGATCTGACGGTCCTAGTTCTTTCAGGACTTTGCGAATCGGGAGTTCACGACTCTCGACTCCACGTCATAATCTTCTCTGATGCCTGAACTCCGAAATGACGAAATTCAAGGACGAAATCAACGCATCCTGTTGATCTCAATCCAACGACCACTATTCCTCTTGAGCTTCTGAATACTGAAAACACTCAGCCTTAATCTTCTCGCTGGTCTGCGAGATCCAACGACCCACGAAAAATCGATACTTCTTCTTGAAGTGATTCCACCATCCGATTTAACTTCTCAAGGACTTCTGGTCAAATGACTTAGCATCCTCCCTCCTGAACTTGACTTCTGCAAGACGATTTCGACCTCTGTATCCCTTTGAACACTTCAAAGGTTCTATCCCTTCTGAGCTTTCTCTTGCAAACTCAAGGCTTCCAAAAGGGTCCTTGCATGCACTCCTTGCGACAATTTCAAATAACCTCTGGTTATTTGGATCTTCGACTTTATGCACTCTTTGCAACAACAGTCTTTCAATCTTCCTCTTGGATTGGTAAAATCCAAGACCTCACCCATCCTGCGCACACCTTGCATGGTTCTGAGCTAACCTTTCACTTCGGTTGATATGAGAACAACGGTATCTCTCCTGAGCTTTCTGAGATAAAAATTAGAACTTCGTCGACGCACACCTTGCGGACATTCGCTGCACTCCTTGCAGGAATTCTCAGGAAGAGAAACAATTGAAACTCATTCTTCCTTCCTCATAGACTTCATACATTTAACATGAAATCATACAGATAACACATCATTGAAATAAATGCATAATCAAAGAAACAAAACAACTGTAAACATACCACTCAACATATGTAAACAACAAGCATAATAACACCATGAAAATTGAGTCAAAGCTTCATATATTAACTCAAGTGTTCTTGTACATGGGTTCTTCCCTAGAAACTCTCTGTTACAGCTCAACAGCTTATAGAATCCTCTATCTCTAAATAAAAAAATAAAATCCTCCTTTAATAATACAAGTGAGGGTGTCTTTTTTTATCCGTTTTCCCTCCTACAACTCTAACTATCAAATCGGAAAATAAGACCTATCTACTTTACATTTAATACACTTAAATGCCTTCATAACCGACAAATGAGAGCAACGCTCAAGATCTGTTTACAACCTCCAAAACATAAATGAGAATACATCTCCCAGTTATTTCATTAATGTCTCTTCATTTAAATTTAAAACATTTTCAAAATGTGCACTGGTGCGTTTCCAACTGTCTTTGCCTTCGCGCTTGCTTTGCTGGCTGCTTACGATGCTCCTGCATCATACTCCCTTGGCTAGAAAAATTCATGAACTCCTGTACCATCTGTCCATGTCTTTGGATATCTGCTTCGTTCTCCCAACTGGCATCTTCAATCGGGTGTCCTTTCCACTTGACCAAATATTCAAAATACGTCTTCCTTTGGGTTTTCTTCCCGACTCTCTAGTCAATTATATTTTCCATTTGTGGCTTTTCAGCTATAGGCAGTTGTTTTGTCCATTGAATTTCTTTTTGTTCATCCTCTGCTCCTGCTTCTTCAACTCTGTAAGGGTACAAATCCGCGGCATTGAATATCGGTGAGATTCCGACCCCATCAGGTAATTCAACCTCATATGCGTTTGCCCCAAATTTCCTTATGACCTTGCACAGTCCAATATTTTTCATTTTAAGCTTGTTATACATTCCCCTTGGGAACCTTTCCTTCCTCAAGTACATAAGAATCAAATCGCCAACTTCGAATTGAAGTTCTCGCCTGTGTTGATCTGCTCTGCGCTTGTATTCTTGACTTGAACTCTGCAACCACTCCTTAATTCTGCTATGAAACTCCTTCATTCCTTCTGCAAATTCCTCTGCACTAGTGCTCCTGAATTCAACTTGTTTTGAATCTTTCAATTCAGAAACTCCCCTTGGATGCATCCCATATACAATCTGGAATGGATTGTGCCCTATGCTTCTGTTAAATGAATCGTTGTAAGAAAATTCTACCTGTGGCAGAATATGATCCCATTGACTATGGTGTTCAGTCACTAGGCTCCTTAGCAAATCTCCCAAGCTCCTATTCATGACCTCTGTCTATCCATCCGTCTAAGGATGATACGCTGAGCTAAAAGACAAGTTTGTCCCCAGCTTCTTCCATAAGGTCCTCCAGAAATGTCCCACGAACTTGGTATCTCGATCAGAAACGATACTCCTTGGCAAACCATGAAGTTTGACGACTTCCTTGAAAAACAGGTTCGCAATATGAGTTGCGTCGCTGGTTTTCTGGCATGGTATGAAATGTGTCATCTTTGAAAATCTGTCTACCACCACAAAGATCGAATCGCATCCCCTTTGTGTCCTTGCCAGTCCTAATATGAAATCCATGCTCACGACATCCCATGGCCTTTAGGGTATGGGTAATGGATGATATAACCCGGTGTTCTGCCTCCTTCCCTTCGTGTGCTGGCAAATTCTGCACATGTCTACAAATTTCTTAACATCCATTCTCATTCCTGGCTAGTAATACGAACCATTCATCTTTGAGAACGTTTTGTCATGACCAAAGTGTCTGACCAATCCGCCACTGTGCTTTTCCTTCAGTAAATTCTCCCTCATGGAGCATTTCAGAATACATAGCTAGTTGCCTTTGAACAATAATCCATCCTGAGTCATATACTCGATCCATTGGCTTCTGTCCCTGAGATATGGATTCTCAGATGCCTCATATGCTTCTTTAAAATTTGGATCCTCCCCATACATTTCTTTGAGGTTATCAAAACCCAAAGTCTTGACTCTGAATTCCTGCAATAGCAAAGATTCCCTGCTCAAAGCGTCAACAACTTTGTTAGCAGTTCCAGAAATATGTTTAATCACAAAAGTAAAATTCTGCATGAATTCAACCCATTTAGCATGCTTTTGGTTCAACTTCTCCTGTCGAGTCACGAATTGCAAAGCGTGATTATCGCCGTACAAAACAAACTCTTTGGGAACCAAATAGTGCCTCCATTTCTTCAGCACGTGTATGAATGCGTAGAATTCTTTGTCATACGTGGAGTATTTGATCTTCGCTTCTTTAAGTTTTTCACTGAAATACGCAATCGACCTGTTGTCTTGGCTCAAGACCGCTCCAATGGAAAATCCACTCGCATCACATCTGACCTGGAATGTCTTATTGAAATTTGGCAAAACCAGAATCGGTTGCTCAGTGATCTTCTTTTTCAATAGGTTAAAACTCTTCTCCGCTTCCTCCATCCAGTGAAAGGATTTGTGTCTTTTCCTCACCGTGTCCATCATTGGTGCACTGATTCCATTGAAATTTCTGATAAATTTCCTGTAAAATCTAGCCAAACCATGGAAGCTTCGAACTTCAAACACACTCTTCGGCGATGGCCAATCTCTAATTGCCTTTATCTTCTCCGGATCCATTTTCAATTCATTTGCAGAGATAACAAAACCCAAATAAATGAGTTCTGTCCTCATAAATGATGATTTCTTCATATTGATCAACAATTTCTCTTGCTGCAATCTCTTCATCACGACAACTAAATGCTTCAAGTGTTCTGCTTCAGTTTTGCTGAAGATTAATATATCATCAAGATATACAATCACAGATTTTCCAATGAAGTCCTTCAGAACCTCGTTCATTAACTTGATGAAGGTGCTCGGTGCATTCATCAAGCCAAATGGCATGCCAATCCATTCGTACAAACCCTCGTTTGTTTTGAATGTTGTTTTCCATTCATCACCTTCTCTCATTCTAATCTGATGATATCCGCTTTTCAAATCAATCTTTGAAAAAAACTTTGCTCCACTCAAGCAATCCATCAAGTCGTCCATCCTTGGCAAAGGAAACCTGTATCTGATGGTAATCTTATTGATTTCCCTTGAGTCTATACACATTCTCCAACCACCATATTTCTTTGGGTTGAGCACTGTCGGAACAACACATGGACTCAAGCTCTCCCAAATCAATCCTTTGTCCATTAATTCTTGGACTTGTTTTTTGACTTCTTCATTCTCCTGTGGCGTCAATCTGTACGTTGCTTTGTTTGGTAAACTCGCTCCAGGTATAAGATCAATATTATGGCTTATGCTCCTGATAGGTGGCAACGAACAGGGTAGTTTGTCCACTACTATATCAACAAATTTTTCCAGCAACTCCTGGATTTCTTCTAGCAAATCATCTATTTTCGTACTAGTCAAAACAATTTTGGGATTCCTAACCACAATAAATTGTGTGTCTTCCTTCTTCTTAACCTCCTTAAGAAGTTCCTTCCCACTCATGAGAAGTACGGTGTTGCTCATCTTTGTTTTCACCTCTTTATCCTTAATCGACAACAACATATGCGTTCTACTATTCTTTTCCAAGGTGTATGTGTTCTTTCTCCCATCATGAGCAACATTCCTGTCATATTGCCATGGTATCCCCAACAAAAGATGACAGACATCCATGGGAATAACATCACATAACATTTCATCCTTGTATCCCCCTATTTTAAATTCAACTAAACACTGTTTAGTGACAGTTACCTGATGTCCTTTTTGTAACCACGAAACTTTGTATGGGCTTGGATGCGCAACAATCTCCAGCTCCAACTTTTCTACCATCTCCGTAGATACAAGATTATCTGTGCTATCGCTGTCCACTATGACCTTGCATACCCTATCTTTGGTTTTGCAAGCACTCCGAAACAAACTATTTCTTTGGGCTGGGTTCTCTGACTCCTTCTATGGCTTCAAGAGAAATTTCCTCATCATTAAGGATCTTCCGCTCTCAGCATCTTCTGCCTCAAAATTCCGCCTTTGTGCTTCTGAAATGTGAGCTTCTCCTCCATCCCTTTTTCTGTCGGGAAATTTGAAGGATTTATGTCCGATATTTCCACAGACAAAACATTTTATCTCACCTCCTCTGCCTCTTCCTCTTCCTCTTCCTCTTGTTCGCGGACAAGTATTTCTATCGACATACTGTCCTCCCTATGAACTTCCTTCTCTTTCAAGGTGAGTATGAGGTTTCTTTTCTCCTTCCTTCGACTTCTGAATTTTGTCCTGGGTAATTGCTTTGCCTCTGCTCTGACTTCGACCTTGGCCTCTTTGACCTTGCTTTTGGGCTAATTTCTCTTTAGCTTTTAGGGCCATTTGATAAGCATCTTCGACATTTCTAATTGTCATCATGCTTATTTCATCTTGAATGTCATATCTCAGGCCATTTATGTATCTGACAACCTTTTCATCATCACTTTCTCGATGACCTGCTCTAATGTTGAGCCTGTAAAACTCTTCAATGTACTCCTTCACTGTCATCGCCTTCTGTCTCAAGTTCTGCGTTCTTCGAAAAAGATTGATTTGGTAGTCCCTGGGTATAAATTTTGCTTTCATTTTTGCAACCATCCTATCCCAGTTTTTGATTCTTTGTTTTCCTTTTCAACACCTGTCAGCCTGCAGTTCATCCCACCATAGTGTTGCATGCCCTTTAAGTCTAGTGACGACATGTTTAACTTTCTTATCTTCCTCGACATCCTCATAGTCAAAGTATTTGTCTAGAGCCCTAAACCAATCTAGCAACTCTTCAACGTCTAAGTTGTCTTCATACATCGGAATGTCTATCTTTTCTCTGGCTTCAATTCTTGCAACAAACCTGAATAGACGTTCTTGTGCAGCATCTTTGGCCGTGACTTCTCCTTCAGCTCCAACCTCATTTTCACTTTCAGCTTCACTGACATCTCCAGTGTTAACTATCCGTCTTTGTGCTATCTCCATAGCATCTATTTGAGCACGGAGTTCTCTCATCTCCCTTTCCAAAGTTGGATTGGGCATTGGTATTTCTCTCCTCCTTGGCGGCATTGTTTCAATCTGTTCCTTGCAGAATTTAAATCACAACTTGTTTTCTATCTCCTTTCTCCTACATAAATAAATATTGTAAGTTCTGATACCACTCCAACGCAGCACCCCCTGCCTTAGCAGGTTTTGTGCGACCTCCCTGTCTTAGGATCGTTCTAACTTTCCACCTGAGTCGGATTGAATCTTCAATTTCCCTACAAAAAATCCAATTAAAACACACACACCAGTGTGTGTATCCAAAGGTACTTATGAGATATGCATGTGGGAACATACACAAGGCGCTAACTCTCACCCACGTGACCAACAACTATGACCACGACCCTTTCCGAAAGGGGTATTTAGGACTTCACGACCTCACGAATCCTGATGTAAGTCCCCTTGACTCTTCAATCTCCGAAAACCCGAAAGGGCTAATGGATCTTGAATCCTCCCTTGACTTTCCTCCGATGTGACCTCTGATTAAGAGCTGGGGCCTAGTCCTTTCGGCACCCAGGATTTCGCGTATCAGTGAGTTTCTATGCAACAACTCCTTTCGACGAATTTCGAAATCACGAAAACCCCTGCCACAGATCAATGAATTTGAGCTCCCCGCGATCTAATGGTCCTATTTCTTTCGGGACTTCATGAATCGGGAGTTCACGACTCTTGACTCCACGTCACAATCTTCTCTGATGCCTGAACTCCGAAATGACGGAATTCAAGGACGAAATCAATGCATTCTGTTGATCTCAATCCAATAACCACTATTCCTCTTGAGCTTCTGAATACTGAAAACACTTAGCCTTAATCTTCTCGTCGGTCTACGAGATCCAACGACCCACGGAAAATCAACACTTCTTCTTGAAGCGATTCCACCGTCCGATTTAACTTCTCAAGGAATTTTGACCAAATGACTTGGCATCCTCCCTCCTGAAATTGACTTCTGCGAGACGATTCCAACCTCCATCTCCCTTTGAACACTTCAAAGGTTCTATCCCTTCTAAGCTTTCTCTTGCAAACTCAAGGCTTCCAAAAGGGTCCCTGCATGCACTCCTTGTGGCAATTTCAAATAACCTCTGTTTATTTGGATCTTCGACTCTATGCACTCTTTGCAACAACAATCTTTCAATCTTCCTCTTGGATTGGTAAAATCCAAGACCTCACCCAGCCTGCGCACACCTTGCACTTCGGTTGATATGAGAAAAATGATATCTCTCCTGAGCTTTCTGAGATAAAACTTAGAACTTCGTCGACGCACACCTTGTGGAAATTCGCTGCACTCCTTGCAGGAATTCTCAGGAAGAGAAACAATTGAAACTCATTCTTCCCTCCTCATAGACTTCATACATTTAACATGAAATCATATAGATAACACAACATTGAAATAAATGCATAATCAGAGAAACAAAACAACTGTAAACATCAATTATAATAACACCATGAAAATTGAGTCAAAGCTTCATATATTAACTCAAGTGTTCCTGTACATGGGTTCTTCCCTAAAAAATCTCTGCTACAACTCAACGACTTACATAATTCTCTATCTCTAAATAAAAAAATAAAATCCTCCTTTAATGATACAAGAGAGGGTGTCATTTTTTATCCGTTTTCCCTCCTACAAATCTAACTATCAAATCAGAAATTAAGACCTATCTACTTTACATTTAATACACTTAAATGCCTTCATAACCGATAGATGAGAGAAACGCTCAAGATCTGTTTACAACCTCCAAAAAATAAATGAGAATACATCTCCCAACTATTTCATTAATGTCTCTTCATTTAAATTTAAAACATTTTCAAAATGTGCATTGGTGCATTTCCAGCTGTCTTTGCCTTCACGCTTGCTTTGCTGGCTTCTTACGATGCTCCTACATCATACTCCCTTGGCTAGAAAAATTCATGAACTCCTGTTCATGAGCTCCTGTACCATCTGTCCATGTCTTTGGATATCTGCTTCATTCTCCCAACTGGCATCTTCAATCGGGTGTCCTTTCCACTTGACCAAATATTCAAAATACGTCTTCCTTTGGGTTTTCTTCCCGACTCTTTGGTCAATTATCTTTTCCATCTACATCTTTTCAGCTACAGGCAGTTGTTTTGTCCATTGAATTTCTTGAAGAAATGATACGAAACAAATTAATCCTATACATTGATTTGCAAATTATCAAGTGAATATGAATTTAGCAATAATGCAATGAAAAATGATTTCAAAACAGACATTATAAGTTAAAGTCCTATAATTTGTTTGGTTAGGTGTGATTTATGTACTAGTATTTGCACATTAAAATGATTATAATATTAAGATGTATAAAATGTGAAAAACTCAGGAGCTCTAAAATTCGTGAAGGTCTCACTTTTGTTATTATTCAACATATTCATCACTAAAAGTTGTTACTTTGTTATTATTTCGATTCATAATAATGTAAATTTCAAAGTATCAACTTCATCTTAAACTTATACATATAGATAAAGATTATCATCTAAAAATTTCACGTTCTTTCATGTGACTGGAACAACGTAGATCCATCTTAACTCCAGATCTATCATGCGTCGATATGGATCAAATCCCCCAAGGTGAAAAACTTTCCTCAATTTTTTCACTCTAAAAGAAGGTTTGCACCTAAAGGGATTTGATTCCTCTCGGCGGATGATAGATCCAGGATTAAGATGAATATACGTTGGTAATTAGTGATATCCTAACTTCTCTTGTGCATTGAAACAATGCACTCACTTTCTTTTACACTCTAGAAACTATTTTAACAACTAGCACACTCTTGACTATCCTTTCTTCTCATACGCTATCGTCCATCTACAAGAACTAGAAGAATTATTTCCTTACTAACTTTTTGTTTCGTTGGTTATACTCCCATGTTTGCAATGTACAAACAAATCAATTTTTTCTTTTCAGGGCCTTTCTTTCATTGGCATGTTATTCTCACACTACAAGGACAACACTACCTCCCCATTTTTTTCCCTACACCATTTATAGTGAAGTTTTCTAGTGGACATTGGCAACGAGAGGTTTTAGCGAAATGTTTTTGGTTGGCGAGTTTAAAACATGTCAAGCGCCATGGTGTGATCACATAGAGGGTGCACTGGTGCGTTCCCATTATCTGTGCAACAATAATCGTTATTAATATTCTATAATAAATTACCAGTTTTAATAAATTTTAAACATACTTTAGTCAGTGCATATTTGAGTTATAAGTGCATCGGTGTGTCACTATATAAGACACACCAAATAAAGTTTAGACATTTTGTGTTTTTCCAAAGTTTTAGACAATTGTTTTTACAAATTCAATTTTTATCTAAAAAAATTACAAAACATTATCGATGTGCTCCCATATAGAGTGCATTGGCGCATTCCCTTTATTTGTGCATCAATGGTCGTTATTGCTATTATGTGATAAAATATCAGTTTAAATCTAACATACTCTAGCCAATGCATTTTTAAACTGTAAGCACACCAATGCATTGTTATATAAGACACATCAAATAAGATTGAAACATTTTGTTATACAATATGGGTTTTATCTTTTTTAAAGTACAAAATCTTATCAATGCACTCCCATATAGGGTGCACCAATGCATTCCTATATAGGACGCATTGGTGCATTCCTATCATCCGTGCAATGAAGGTTGCTATTATTATTCTGTCTTAGAATATTGGTTTAAATCAATTTTAAATATACTCTAATTAATGTGTCTTTAAAACATAAGTGCATTGGTGCGTCATTATATAAGAAGCACTGAATAAGGTTTAGAAATTTTTCTATAGAATATCATTTTTTATTTAAAAAAATTTCAAAAACTTATTGGTGTGCTTAACAATTATACATGCACCAATGCATACAAATCAACAATGTGTCGACTTACAATTTTTTTAAAACTTAGTGGTGCGTTAGAAACCTAGGAACACATTGATGTGTCTTACTATCGGGTATATTGTTGTAAGGTAAAACACTTTTCTTTACCAAATTGTAATTTTATTTGTAAATTTCCTTCAATGCTTTAAACCATACAAGCACTAGTGCTTACCATTCTTGTATGACCGCCCCATTACCGATGCTACCATATTATTGGTTTTCTCGATTCCTTTCTTTTCATGGTGGATTTGGTTCATTTTGTAATTTTACAAAATAGTACCAAATTTTCATTTTTTCTTTACACGACAACCATGCCTCCTTGGCAGGGAAGATACTAGGCAAATTGATTGTTATCCCTAATTTACATTTTTAGCGGTTTAAAATTTAAATTTAGGCTTCAATTTTCTCATTTTCTCCATATGATGCATTCCCAAAGTTTGACTCACATTCACATATGTGGTGTGTCCTTGTTATGAACATATTGCACCATGCTCAGTGCATTTGGTCAAATAGAGCACACAATTGAAGCTAAATAATAAAAAAAATTCCACACTTTTTGGATGCTCTATAATGTTATGATGCACTATTAATGGTGCTCCTATATACTGTAAGCTCATAATTGAGTGCACTTTTATTAATATAAATTTTCCCTACTTGTCGTGCTCTAGAAAATGTACATAGGCATAGTGGGCAATGGTTCACCATGTACATGACTCCTATCAATTTTATTAATAAGAAAATAACTCTGTTGCACGCATGCCCTGACCTCCCTCCCTTGCACGCATGCCCCCCTCTCCTAGAGAGGCCTCGGGCCCCCCCGATCCCTCTCCCTCCATCTCTTCCAAAGATGCCACAACTTTCGCCTCTCTCATTGCCTCGCTCCCCAAGATGAGTAAACAAACCCCTCCAAAGTTTGTGAAAAAACTGGATCAGATCCCTTCAGTACAGGTCCAAAGAATCTCTAGAACCCTCGCCCTCAAATTTGTATAACATGCACTCATTGGAAAATTTACGGGAATCTGGCCATCACCACGGGCTATGGCAATCTTGATCGATAAGAATTGGAAACCTCATCTGAAAGGTAACCTCTCGCATTTCCTCTGCGGAAGAGGCTTCTTCGCCTTTCTTTTTGAAGACAAATCAGATAGAGATCTCATATTCAGAAGCAGACTGTATTTCATGGGCTCTAGAGGTATGTACCTCAATAGTTGGACTTTTGATTTTAACCTCGAAAATGATATTCCTAATGCAGTTCCTATTTGGGTTCACCTCCCTTTCCTTCATCTACATTGCTGGAATATTGAAACTCTTCGATCTATAGGAAACACACTTGGGAAGTTCATAGATCAAGAAGAACCTAAAGATGGCCTTCAAGCCTATGCACGCATTTGTGTAGAAGTGGATCTAGAAAAAGGCCTACCTGAAGCTATTAATCTCACCTTGGATAAATGGAATTACCTGCAACAAGTTGATTACGAACAACTTCCATTCAAATGCAAAATCTGTCATGAGTATGGTCATTTTGTGAAACATTGTCCTAAAGCACCACCTGAAAGCCCGACTGAAGAATCTGAATAGTGGCAACAACCCAAAAATAAAAAGCAACAGAGGCATGACACGAACCCTAAATCCATCCCCACGCCTCCCCTTCCTAATTCCTCTCCTGATCCTGCTCCTTCCGGCATGATCCCAACCTAAGATCCTCCTAGAGAGGAGCCACCCTCCTTACTTCCCTAGGCTGCCCCTCCACCTTCCCCACCTTTAACGCATCCCCCTGAGTCGCCGACCCCCCCCTCCACTCAGTCTTCTCTCGCTCATCATCCCTCTCATCCTGAGGAGGATGATCTAGATCAAAGCTTAGAAGAAAGCTCAGAGTCTGATTCTCATGCTTCCCCCATCAAAAAAGTGGGTAGAAAGTCAAATATGCATAAAAGGGAATCTTCAGCTAGGAAGGAAATTGAACTTGGGAAGCAAACAACCTTGGATCAACATGCCAGGAAAGAGACAAGACAAACTAGGAACCAAAGCGGATCCAACCCCCAAAAAGGGGGAAATCCTAAGCCTTCTAGATGTTAAAAGTAATCTCCTTGAATTGCAGAGGACCAGGGACTTGACACAAGGTCTTGCTAATACATGATCTAATTAAAGTAGAAAACCCGCAAGTCCTCCTTCTCCAGGAGACTAAACAGAAGGATACTGAAATCCTTCAGGATAGTTGTTACATCTGGCGAACATGCAATGGCACAATAGTCAGCACAAGAGGAGCCTTGGGGGGAATCTGCACCCTTTGGAACCCTAATTTCTTCTCTCTTCAATCCAGGCAGTCCACGACACACTGGATTAAAACTTCACTCCTTCATCTTCCAACAGGTAAGACTCCGAATTTCATTAATGTTTATATGCCTACTCTATACCATGAAAAAATTGGCTGTTGGTCCTCCCTCCAAAGTCTCAAAGATAGTCTTGACCTCAAAGATCTCATAATAGCTGGAGACCTAAACACTACTCTCCATCACAAAGAAAAAAAAGGGTAACTCTAGTATGAGACCCCTTCCGGGAGCATCTCTAGGATATTATATCCTCCTTTTACCTTCTAGATTTAAAGCCCTCTAATAGTCACTTCACTTGGTCAAACAGACGACTCAGACCGAGGCACATCACTGCTCATCTAGATCATTTTCTCTTAAGAAAATCCTTCCTCGACGACTCCTTTCTACCTTGCTCCTGCATTCTACCCTAGACTGGTTCAGATCACAGACCTATCACCCTCACCCTCTCCCCCCCGATAATCTTGGACCCATCCCCTTCCGTTTCAACCCCTTGTGTATTTCAACGCCTTGTTTTTTTGACACTATCTCAGAAGCATGGGACTGTTGGATTCAAGGATCTCCAAACTACATTTAGGAGAAGAAATTAAAAAGGGTTAAGGTGGCCCTAAAGCACTGGGTGAAGAATAATAAAGAAAAAGAACAAGAAACAAAAAACAGAAAAATCAAAGAAATGGAAGAAAACAGAGTGGTACTGGAAGAGGGGCCTATCACCCATTCTCTTCTCCTCAAAGAGCAACAAGACTTCATGTAATATCAAACAATCCTTCATGAGGAAGATGAAACATGGAGGCTTAAGTCTCAAAGTCTCTGGCTAAATTCAGGAGACAGAAATACAAAATTCTTTTAGAGACAAACTAAAGCTAGGCTCTAGAGGAACAAAGTGAAGGAAATCACAAAATAAGATGGCACAAAAATAGATGACTTCCACCAAATTCAAGCAGAAGCCAAACTCCACTTTGAAAGACTTCGAACTGAGGACGGTACTGCAGATCTCGACATCTAAGAGAATCTACTGCTAAACATCCCGAGCGTTGTCAATCAGGAGGACAATAACAAGATAAACCAGGAAGTTATAGAAAAAGAGCTCCATGAGGCCTTGTTCCAGCTTCACCCAGACAAAGCTCCAGGACCAGATGGTTCCAGTGCACATTTTTACCAAAAGTGTTGGCATATAATTAAAAGAGATCTCTTGAGGATGATACAATATGTTCAGAAAACTGCAAAGTTGGGGGGTAATACAAATTCCACATTTTTGGCCCTTATCCCAAAGAATTTGAACCCTTCCTCCTTCTCCAGATTCAGACCCACCTCCCTCTGCAATGTTTCTTATAAGATCATAACTAAATTCATAGCCAACAGAATCAAACCTCTCCTTTATAAACTCATCTCACCAAACCAAAGTGGATTTGTTGAAAAAATACAAATGATTGACAACATTATACTGGTTCAAGAAGCAATTCAATCCAGCAGGGATCGAGGAGACCAAGGAATGATTATCAAAAATGATATGGCCAATGCTTTGACAAGGTAAGGCACTCCTTTTTGCTTGCAGTTCTGAAGAAATTTGGTTTTAGCTCTGGCTTCATAGCTTGGGTCTCACCTTGTATCTCCTAACCGTGGATAGCCCCTCTGATCAATGGGCGTCCGACAAGCTTCTTCAAAATCTCTAGAGGGCTAAGGAAAGACTGTCTGCTCTCCCCCCTCCTATATATAATCATGGCTGAAACTATGGGCAGGCAACTGGAAAAAGATCGAACCTCCAAAGTCATTCCAAGCATCAAAATAGCCCGAGGGGTGAAGAGAATAAATCATTCTCAATTTGCTAATGACACTCTCCTAGTTGGAGGAGCCTCCATTGTCATGGCCAAGAGATTCAAAATGGCCCAGGAAAATTTCACCCAAGCCTCGGGAGCTCTCATAAACAGTGCCAAATCCAATGTTTATGCTTGGAACACGCCTCTAAGCACTGCTCGCCTGATAGCAAATGTCCTTCATTTCCCTCTTATTGAAAAATGGAAAACCTTGAGATACCTTGGCATCCCAATTTGTCTCAACTCTCTTCCAAACTCAGCCTGGACTCAAACTCTTGAAAATCACAAAAACAAATTGGAACATTGGGGAGCCTTTTGGCTCAATTTGGCAGGACAAGCAGTGTTAATAAAATTAGTTCTTTCTTCTCTCCCCATCTTCCAATTCTCCTCTCTTCTTGCTCCTAAAAATGTCAAATCTTCAATTTCCACTCTTCTACGATGCTTTCTTTGGAAAGGAAGGAAAACAGATAAGAAAAAATTCCATCTAATAAAGTGGGACATTGTAAAGCATCCCAAGGAAAACGGAGGTCTGGGCATGAAGGATCTAGTGCTTACCAACTTGGCAATGAGAGAAAAAATTCTTTGGAACCTTGTTTTGGGAAGGAACGACTGGTGGAAGCAAGTTAAAAAAAAAAAATATCTAGTCGGGGATAGGCTCATATGTTTAGATCAGCACAACTCCCTGAACAGAGGATCCCCAATAGGGAAGCTCCTTTCTGCCTCCATCCCTCTCATTCAAATCCATCTCACCTGGATACCTGGAAATGGTCGAAATATTCTCATAGGAGTAGATAGTATCATGGGTAAGAAACCTCTCTGGCAACATATGCATCTACGACCACTCATCAACTGGCTTGATATGTAAGGAAAAAATCATATCTCGGACATCTCCTCCTGGAACACAAACACGGGAGAATGGATAGGATTAAATTTTCCAAACATTCCAAGCAATCTTCAAGATGCAACGCACCAGATACAAACTCTGCTAAAAGGTTGTGCCCCCATACATATCACCTTAAAAGACCAGAGAGGTTGGGGAAATGGAAATTAGTTTGTTAAGCAAGGATACTCACAACTCCTCTCCCAAAAGATTCTCCTCCTGAAAGATAAAATGTGGAACTCGCTTTGGACCAATGATAGTCCACCCAAAGTAAATTCCTTTTGTTGGATTTTAGCTCATGGTAAACTGCTAACAGGAGAAAATCTGCTGAAAATAAATATTCATGGGCCCTTCATATGTGAACTTTGTGGGAAGGCATCGGAAACATCTCAACACATATTTATACTTTGCCCATTCACTATCACGGTGTGGAAAATAGCTCTTCAAAGCCTCCATTCGAGAATCATATGGCCAATCCAGCCCAAAGATATCTTTTCAGATTGGGCCTCCCGATACTGGGGCACCTTCAAGAATAACCCTCTCTTCAAAGCCTTGTTTAAAGCCTTACCCAAGTACATTTGCTGGAAAATATGGCTCACCAGAAATCGAATCATCTTCTCCAACATTCGCTCTCCCCTTGATCTGGTGGCTAAAAACGCCGTAGGCCTCCTTGCTGAGGTTTTTCTTTCCAAACCCAAAGCTTTCCCTTTCACCCCCACCTCCACTATCGAATCAGATTGGATCATCTCCTCCCCTCCCCCCCCCCTTCTTCCTCTTCTCTTCCTTCTCCTCCCTCTAGATCCACCTGGCAGCTTCATGAAGATACTGATTATCTCTGCTGGCGCAATAAACAACATAACCACATCCTTTATTTTGATGGAGTCTCAAAAGGAAATCCTGGGGTGGCAGGAGTGGGAGGGGTGATCATTTTCCCATGAGGAAACCAGGTGCTATCCTTTCATTGGAATCTGGGCATCGCCACCAATAATCAAGCTGAAGCATATGCTCTGTACCAAGGACTTCATCTCGCCAAAAGCAGAAACATACAATCCCTTTCGGTGATTAGGGACTCCAAGATAATCACAGGGTATGTTTGCAAAGGGTCTCACCCCCCAAATTTACACTTAAAATCCATTCTTCAAAGAATTTCAACAACTATCAAGCTCTTCCACAATATCTCCCTCTTTCACGTCCTCAGATGGAACAATCATCTGGAAGACGCTCAAGCGAACCTGGCAATTGATATCAAGCAAGGCTCATTAGTCGTTAGCGAAATTTTTCTCTCCATGCCAATACCATGACTTTCGACACCTGGCAGAAAACTCCTCAGCCCATTCAGCGCATCGTCTGGGCCACGGTGGCGATCAAGGTCTAGACAATTCGTCCTTCTGACCACTTAGTGACACCTACCCAACCTCCCTCTCACCTCAACACATGGCCTCGTAGCCCCCTCCACTTGCCCCCTCCACCTGCCCCCTCCACNGACTTCTTGGCACACGATCCTCCTCAGTCTGCATCCTGCAACCCCTTTTCTTTCCCTCCCCCAGCTTGGGAAGTCTTTTCGGTGTACCTTGGACAGCTCCTGGGCGTGGAAGAGAAAACTAGAGCGAGACGAGCATGTTCAGCATGAAATCCAGAATGTACTGGGCATTAACTCCAGGCGAGGTGAAGGATCCCAACATTATAAGCGATCATGGCTCCAATTCGTGGAAAATCCTGGGAAATTGGTTAAGTTCCCTGAATCAAATGAACATGAGGGAGCATATCATAGCAGGAGCGGTCCACCTTGCTGGAAAAACCATTCTTGCGAGGAACAGAGTTGCGTCCACTCCTCGTAAGTGCACTAGTACCTGGTTTTTTCAGTTGGATAACGCAGGAAATTCAGGGAAGATGAACAAGCAAACACCGAGAACGGTCCCAGTGGAAGAACATGAAGAGTTGGTAAGCACGGTCCATACACTTCAATTGCATCTCAAGGCTCTCTCCACACAGGTTCTTTCAATCACAAAGATTACCATCCAACATAGGAGCAAACACAAGCGAAATAGGGACGAGTGTGAAGCGCTATGATAGTAGATAGAGGAGCTCAAATTCACGGCCGGGCCTGCGTCATCCACTCCCTCCTAGAACACTTATATTTTAGATGAGGCCTCTTCTCTGAGACTGTGCCCTCAACTGGACCTTAACCTGTGGCCTCAAACAGAGACAGACTCCACCGCATCGGACCGTAATAGATTATAAATGTATGTAGTGTTTTTTCATGCTACTACTAGGTACTTTCTACATGGTTCTTACCATCGATACTCAAATAGGATTTAGTGTTTTAGTTAGTGCCACCCCTGCTCTCCATTTCCTTCTTGGAGAATTCGCGGGTGCATTTTGATTTCTGCAACTTTTGTAACAAAGAATCTATACTCTGCCTGCGTTTTTTAGCATCTTTTTAATATATATTTACCCAGTTTTTGTTAAAAAAAAAAATGGTTCGCCATGTACCAAGTGCATGGTAAAGTTAAATTTAATAAATACATTTTCCCATGCTTATCACTACACTTGTAAATGTTACATTCAGGTTACTATTGGCCTAGCATTTTCAAATATGCTGCTAAATATGTGAGGAGTTGTGATAGTTTCCAAAGGATAGGAAGACCTATGTTAGCTGACGAAATGCCTTTGCGTGCCCAAATTATGATAGAACCCTTCAAAAAATGGGCCCTCGATTTTGTAGGACCAATTTCACCCATGTCCCGTAGGAAGAACTATAATTTGGTTTGTACAGACTATGTAACCAAATGGGTAGAGGCAAAAGCCCTATTCAAGGATACAGAGAAGTCTGTTGTCAAATTCATATATGAAGACATATTTACCTGCTTCGGTGTCCCTTGTGAAATTGTTACCGACCAAGGCACTCATTTCACTTCCAAGTTGATGAAAGAGCTAACAGAGAAATATGGGATTAAACATTGTAAATATTCTCCATACCACCCACAAGCCAATGGTCAGGTAGAATCTACAAACAAAGTTTTGGAAGCCATCTTGACGAAGACTGTTTAGTTACATCATCGGGATTGGGATGATAGGCTCCCAAAGGCTTTGTGGGCATACCAGACCACCTGGAGAAATACCACTGGGCACACTCCTTATGAGCTAGTGTATGGGAAACAAGTACTTTTACCAATAGAATTCCAAGTAAGGACCTTCCGTATTGCCGCAGAATTAGGATTGAACCTAGATGAGGCTCAGAAGCAACGAGCCCTACAATTGAATGAGTTGGATGAAATTAGGCAAGATTCCATCCACCGGACAATATTAGTCCAAAACCAGAGGAGCAAGTGGCATGACAAGTTTATTAAGAAGAAACACTTCCAACCTGGTGATTAGGTTCTGTTGTTTGATTTCCAATTCAAAACCTTCAAAGGAAAAATCACCACCCGGTGGTTGGGCCCTTACGAGGTAGACACTGTATATGACAATGGAGCTGTAAAAATTAAAACAATTGACGATGAACAAGTCTCCTTTGTGGTAAATGGACACCGACTTAAATTTTATCATAAGCCCATTTCTAGAGAGGATTTTCTACAGGTCATGTCAACTGACAAGGCATTGGCCTTAGTAGATGGGGAAGTCCCCCCTTTTTCTTGAAATTTTTTCTGAATTTCCTACTATATATATGTAAATAGTTTTTGAATTTTGTTAATAAGGCAATTCTAGAGATTTCTGTAAGTATTTATTTCACCAGGAGTACATAGTTTCAAGGATCTTTCTTCAAAAATTGTTACACTTGAATTTTGTGTCTACTAAAGCATCAAATGAATATTGACTTACTGTAATTAGCCATATTTTTGCAAGAATTCTCATTTTTAGGCATTATAAAGTAGTTTCTCTTGAAACTCTTCACCACTGTATAAGGAAGTGATACCATAACTATCAAGCCTAGAGGTCTCTCGCACAATTTTTCCAAGAAACCTGAGTAAGTGAGTCAAGTGTCTTTATCAAAGAGTAACAACGAGGTCTAATTAGCGGTTAGTCATGGAAACATCACAATAACTACACAGGAAGAAAGTAAGTTGAGCCTAGAGATACCTTTCTGTTCTTTTTCAATGGTAGCATCCACTACACACTAAATAACTTGAGTATATCATATCTTTAGATAGGACATGTTTGCATAAGTACCCCTTACATCAGGACAATCACTAAGTAATATAACAGAAAGTCATCCTCTAACATAAATACCATCCCAATTGAAAAAAAACAAGAAAGAAAAAGTGTTTTTGGAGCTGTTCCCCCATCTTCTTGCATAAATCAATCTTATACTAAAATCTTAAAGGATGGAGGGCCAGTCTCTAAGGGTTTAAGAGGATAACCCACTAGGATACTGAATAGGTCTGCTGGCAGCAGGTACCGACCTATTGTATGACTAGGTAAACCCGCCAGAGTACTGAACATGCTTGCTGGCAGCGGGGCATTCTGCCTAGCGAGGATGGTAATCTGCCAAAAATAAATAATAAATTTAAACTTGTCATGATGTATGACATCACTTGCAGAAAAACACTACTACATTGGGCGCAAATTATGATGGTTTAGAATTTCGTCATATTTTTTTTGCTTTTTTTGTACTAAATATACTTTTTTTTTAGAGGTCCACAACATTCTAGGTTGGTCATTTTAACGATGAATGTTGGTCGCTCTAGCGACTAACCACCATTTAGTCACTCTAGCGACCAACAAGGGCACGTGTGGGAATCAAACTGTCATTTGCGGCAAATCAATCATATATATATCCCAGTTACGGAAAATTTGTTATAGTTACGACAATCATTTTCTACAGTTGCGAAAATCATTCGGGTGTTCTGATGTAATGGTGTTCTAGTTTTTTATGAAATCTTGATTTCAATTCTCTTTCAAGAAGAGAAACATTGAATTGATCAGACTCTACATAGCTGATATTTTGAAGGTGAGTACTTAAAATTTTTCTGTGTGATTTAGTAATTTGGTGCTATTGAACTATTTTATGGTTTATTTTCACTCCTTATAAGGGTTTAGAGGAAGAGGTTATAGGCACTAATTATGGATAAAAGATATATGTGTTAAGTGTTAATGGTAATACATACAAATATTTAGGGGTTATAGGGGATAATTCTTAGGGGTTATATATGCTAGGGTTTTAGTATTTAAGTGATGAAGACGTTATAGGTATTTGGAAATAATGGGTTATAACTATTAAAAGTTAAATGAATTATAAACTAGATGAGGTGTTATGGCTTATAAATATTATAAAGAGTAGAGATTAATGGTTAAGTTCTTACATGAGTTATGGTTAGGGAGGTTAGGGGTGATATTAGTTAAAGGACTTAAAGAGTATACATGTTTGGACTTATAGGGGTTATAGTTTATAATAATTAGGTAATACGTGTGTAATGGGTTATATGGGTGAGGGGTTAGATGTCATGACAGTAAGGGGTCAGTGTTTTATGAATATGGATTATATGGATTTAGTGTTTTACGAATAGGGTAATATCGGTAAGGGTTAAAGGGGTTAGGGTTTTAAGTGTTAGGAGTTATGAGTTATAAGGATTAAAGGTTATAAGATCTATTCATTATGGCTTGGAAGGGATCAATGTTAGGTTTAGTAAAGTTTAAGGGTTACAATGGTTATAAGGTTT
>ML835885.1:31707-47738 GCA_009831015.1 Picea engelmannii | reverse complement strand
GTTTGTGCTCTTTAGTACACCCCTCCAAAGATGCCTTTACTCCTATCGACTCATCCTCGGTCTAATTTTCTCTTAAGAAAAGTAAAATATATTTCTTACTGGAACCAATCAATTTCTTGGCTTGGTTGGCACTTAAGAGTCAGATCTTTAACTTGCCTTTATGCACGTTGAAAATGTAGGACTTCCCATCCTTGATTAGTCAATCCTGGTTGGCTCTTTGCATGAAGGTTTCATCCCTCATAAACATGTAGGGGCTTCCAAACACTACTCCACATACATCAAGGGTTACTACATCTAATTCCACTTCATCAACAAAATAAGGACTTACAAAAAAAATAATCTTGCATTGTTTCATTACCTTGATATTTGCATCCTTGTTTACCCAACCCAATGGATAGGGGCTAGGATGATCATGAATCTCTAATCCAAGCTTGTTTATCAGATCTATTTCTATGAGATTAGCCTGTGAACCAGAGTCGAACTGAGCATCTATCTTGGTCTTCTTGATCTGAATCTTGATGTGGAATAGCTTGGCCATCTCCTTCTCTTCCTAGTGATGAAGGATACTTAGATTCACCTCCTTTTGCAACGATGTGCAGAAAATTTTCTCATCCACATCAGAGTTGCCTTCAACTTGATTGCTTGAATATGTGGCTAGAATATTATTTTTCTCTGCTTCCTTCACCTGGTTCTTTGGGTTCAACTCTAGATGTAGTTTCCAACACTTTTCCTCGGTGTGACTATCAATATTGTAATGGTTGCAATGGTCGTTGGGATCCTTGCACTGATGTGTAATGGTTGTCATTTTCTTATCCTTTCCCCCTTTCCACTTCTTCTTGCCCTCCTTGGAAGCTTCCTAATTCTCTTTCTGCTTGGAACCACTTGGCTACCCTTTCTTGTGGCCTATGTTTTCTAGATATTGTTCTTGTACACATGCCTTATCCATTGTCCTTGGCTTGAAAAGCATCACTTGATTTCGTAGGTGGTTATGGAAACCTCCCAAATAATTGAGAAGTACATATGGGTTATTGGGAGAGATACCCAACATGATGACCATCTTTCTGAACTTGGTGGTGTACTCCTATACACTCTACCATTGCTTATGCCTAAAGTAGTGCCAATGGATCCATTGGTCCTCTACATGCCTGATAGGGTAGAATTGGGACTTGATGAGGGTTTTGAATTCCTCCCACCTAGTTATTGGCGGATCACCCTCTAGCCTAAGTGTTTCTGTATAACTTTCCCACTGGGTTAAAGCATTTCTCTCTAACTTCAGTCTGGCAAATGATATCTTTTGTTCTTCATCTATATGGTGAATGTTGAAATAAACTTCTAGTTGTTGCAACCAATGATTCAATTTTAATGCGTCGATCTCACCTTGGTATGGTTTTATGTCAACTTTCACTTCCATCTTGAATAAGGACTATGAAGGGTTTATGGCACTGGAACTAGGTTGCTCTTTCTTGGGTTCTTTTCACAACTCCTTTTCTGGTTCTTCGTTATCTCCCGATTTCTCGTCTGATCCAATCTTTGAGTTCAAGCCTCCAATTTCTCATAACGGTCTGAGCTTGCTTGTTAGAGTCGCCATGAGGAGGGACATATTGCAAGATATGCCAGTGACTTTCTCTTCCGACCTCAAAAATCTCTCTTATATTGGATCTCGAGGGCTGTTATGAGCAGACTCGTTGGCCATGGCTAGGGTTCTGCGAATTTCTTCTTAAATAGATTCCTGGATCCCTACAACTCTCCACAAATGCCCCAAGAAAACCTTTCTCAGGTACCAATATGATCTGTAAATTGTTGTGGATATTCCACTAGACAGTTCATCACAACAAATCTAATAAAAATATTGAAATCTTTACTATGAAGGTTAATTTCCTTTAGATCTTTGACTCTTTAATTATTGGTTTTCTACTTAAAATGTATGAAATAGTTCAAATGAGAAAAATAGAGAACATAAATGAATACACACAGACCATCCACAAGTAAACATAAGATATAACCTAGGAAACTCAATACATGAGAAAACCCAACTAGAATGTGAGGTTGCGCTGTTCTCTTTTCTTCAAATGCAAGTACAAAAAAAGAGGCACTCACTATGGAGTTTCCTTTGACACTATGGCCTATATGGTTGCTACATAATCTCTCATCCTATTTTATGCTCACAAAATACCACTCTCAACTATTATGGTCAGCTATGGAACACGATATAATGCAAAAAAATGGAACCCCCTCTCCTTCTAATGGCCCAGTATTTAACATAGCCCAATAGACATCTAGGGGTAGGGTTTTGAATTCCTCAACCCTCAATTGTGAAGAGGTTTTGGACCTTCTAGAATCTTCTTGAAAGTCCATACGTGGATAGCCCCATGTGTGTGATTAATCGGGGTTGACGTGGCATCCTCTCATACCATGGTGGTCAACACAATAGGTCAACTTGTGGGAGGCATAAATTTTGCATACGAGCTCTGATTGATGCGATTTGTGCACCATTAGAAAGGTCTCGATGGTAGGATAGCATAATAGAGTCCTAGTTATTGTTGGGAAAGTTTTGACCCCAAAAAATGTCATTTGATGTCTCCAGAAGGTTTCAAAACCTAGTTTTACAAACTGGGAACTGTCGTTAAAATGACCTAAAAGTTGATTCCCCCAATTTTTTCCACTCTGAAAGCATCAAGATAGATGATAAATAATATAATGATCAAATCTGGATCATTTACCATTGAATTTTGAGTTATGCTCACATTGTTTTAATCGTTTATGGATTGATTTAGACATGCATGAATATTTCTCATACATCAGCATTGTTTACTGCTTTGATACCTAATTTATACATCATTGTACTTGAATAAATCTGTAGCATAATTATTGTGGATAGAACAGTAATAGTGCGAGTGTTTTTATCTTGAATATAACAACAATAACTTAACCACACTGCTTATCTCTCTAAACGAAAAAATCTACAACTTCGTAACATCTCATGCCATATTTAAATGTTGGTGGATCGTAACCTAATTTGCAAAATCTAGAATAACACTTTAACTCATTGGCATGGTTGCTGGTAAATAAAGTAAGTTTCAATGCATTCTAGGAACAATCACATGGATGAGTCCTTTCCCATTGTCACATTGAATTTGCAACTTTTGATGAATGGTTTAAACATATTTTTTGAGTCATAATATCCAAAGACAACACTTGATGCAACATTAATGAATGTTATTTGGAATTTGTGAGTTTACTTTGAGCTTTTTTCTTGAAGTTGAAGTTTATACCAAAATTAGCATTGGTGTATGAATCATTTACATGAGCTCTTGATCATACTTCTCGAATCAAAGAACAAGTGTTATCCTGTCATTGAATTACATTCTCAAAGGTTTGATAACACAACATTTTGTGTTTATGCTTGTCATTTTCTTTCATGGTAAAACTATGATAATGTGTCACATTGTGAACTTGCATACTTTGGGATTGACTTTAACAATCAATTTATACTCTTTGCATCACACAAATTCACAGTTATTGAGGGTAAAATTGATTGTTGGGTTAAATACATCATTAATAAACACAAGATAATAACACTCCCACGCTGCAACAATTAGGCTTGGTTTATTTTAGGGACACCCACCTATGTTAGGAAACCTCATCTCCTTAGTCTCAAGTGAGAGGCAAGGCCATTCATGTGACAATGGGTGGCTTGCCTGATAGTTTCCTCTAGGCTCTCCCGTTGAGGTTGAGACTTTTCCTTCTACCGAGAGCTTGAGTTGTAACACACATTGACCAAAGCAGCCATGAGTTAGTGGAGGTGGCAACGATAACCAAACTCTATCACTTGGACTTCCCCACTCAACACACAACCCAAGGCAACCAAGAATTTGTCTAACAACCAATCATACAACCACTAGGAAGTGAGAGGCATCCCTCCCGAGCTGTGTACAACCTATACGACATGCATGGTGCGTGTGGCCTCAACATCTAGGTAAATATTGTGTGTAGGCTAAAGGGGAATGTGTAGAACCTCCAATACTTTCCCGACATTATGTGGAAGCTAGATTTTGACATCACTGGATATTTCTTGTTCTTCTTAATTAAATTGTCATCCTTCAAATGCACAATTAGAAACTAAGTTAAATAATTGCAACATCTAATTTCTAATGGCCATTGATATCACAATACAACAAGAATGGATGGATGTGATTACAAAGTTGTTGTCTCTCATAGTGTCCGTTGAAAATGAATTTAGTAGTAAACATAATGTAATACAATGTAATTTATTCATCAAGTCATCAATCCAATTACTAACAACATTTTAAACATAAAGGAACGCCAATAGCTCAAGCACAATAATTAACCCAACAACAACATAATTCCATCACACAAAGACATCGAATTTCACCTAGGGAAACTTGAAGGAAAAAACCCTAACATCGAATGGTTGTTTAGTTTTCATTTCAGCCATCTTTGGTTACAATGTAGTTCATGGCTCTATGGCCATTCAACAATTCACATGGATCCTTCTCCTTTTCCTTCTCTCCTCTCGAATGAAAGACCCTGTGAGTGTGAAAGTACAAGAATAAATAGGGAGAGTTGGGGTAATTGGAAGGCTAGCAGGCCTAACCTTTCATTTCCCATTCCTCGATCTTTTCTCTCCTCTTTTTGTTTTCTATTTTATTTAATTATTGTTTTTCCTCTTGTTTGCTTCATTTAGTTTTACATTTGCATCGTCTTTAATATTTTATCTAACCTTCATTAATTACCGAATTACATTTGCAGGTATTGACCTTACAACCATTCACTTGTTCGAATCCATTTTAAATCAATGGCCAGACATATTTATGCTCTCTCTATGATGGTTTGGTCTATGTGGTAAATGTGAATTAGATTTCATGGTTAGAGGCAGTAGCTGAGAGATGTTTTGGGAACTCAAAGGACTTCCATGGTTGGGACAATGAAGGTTGTTTGATACCCTTGATTTGATCATGAATTATAATGATAGCATTGGAGGGATGTCGTGGGTGATTAAAAAAAATGAATTAAAGGAGAAATGTGGATCATGACTTGTAGACACACAACCATGCTAAAAAAGGATCAGCTCGCATAGATTCCTTGAGTTGATATAGGAAGAGAGACCAAAAGTGGTTGTTTCTTGAAGGGTGACATGAGTATCATGGATTTTAGTAGGAGGACATGTTGTCTCCTTCGGAAGATATACTTTGGGAGGAGATATTTCAAGGGATGAATTCTAGATGCATTCATGATGGACCAGTAGAGGGTAGGTTTCTCGGTGCATGAATCTCAACATGTTGATTTGTTGAGAAAAAATGATTCATGGTATATAGTTCATGGGTGTGGAAAACACAATGGAATGCCCGTTGGTTATATTCTTAGGAAACCCATGGTTTTGATGGTCTATTCATCACAATTGAAGTGCACAATCTGTTTGGATCTCCTACTTGTGATGTTGATATGTTGAGTGAGCTATTGAAGTCGATAGATCTTCTCGATGCAAGAGTGGATCTACAAGTCTCTTATGTCCTCAAAATAAAATGTGATGCTTGGAATCTAGGTTCGGTGCATGTTTGAATGCATGACCATGGTTGGCATTGGATGGTGCTACAACTATTGAGGTACTCATCGTCCCAAATGTATATTGAAGTTTACACAATAAACAATTGGATGAGAGCATGTAGTTATTGGTGATTGGGTTCATTATGTTATGATTAGCGTTGAGCTCTAGGAGTGGATGTCAATGGTTTAACAGTTATACTCAAGACAAATGTAAACCTCTAGATTTGACAACAAAATGATGCATGGAAATTGTGTGGAGATGATGTTAGTCAATGTCTTAATTTAATGTTATGGTAATAGGTTGGTACTGTCTTGGTTGGGGTAATATGTTTTCCTTAAGAAACATTAAGTTACTTTAGTATTATGCTTTGTCAACTAAGAATTAAAAGAATTGAATTAAGTGATAAGTGAAATCCCATGTGGCTTAAATCAAATTCGTATTCCCTGTGATACCATTAGATCTATTTTCTATTGATTCTTAGTTTGATTAGAGTCATGTCTACTCATGCCCAATTTAATATGCTTATTGTGGTTATTGTAGCACTCTAGTGGATTCGAGGAGAATCTATGCATGGATCTTTGTGAGGGTGACATGTGGGATAGCCATGGTCATTGTGTGTGAGGGAATTACACATCTGCATATAATTATAAGCATTTTTGTGGAGTTGGAGTTAATACCGTGTAAATGGGCATATGGTTACAAGACCTTGTTTAGGCATGCACACCCCTGGTTTGTTGGATCACCATTGTAAGGTCTACATGTAGACCTAGGTAACATAATTAAGGGGGACATGTTATATTTCTAGATACTTAGTTATAAACTTCAAGGGGGGTAGGTATTTACCCCAGGTCAAGTTTAAGGGAAGAAATGTTAAGTTAACCTTAACTCTGTCAAAGAGTAATCATGTTAATGTTGTTTTGGACATCAATGGGTTTACCATTGGTAGCTTATGATCCCATGGTATTGGGTATCTTGTGTTATTCACCCATTTTATTTGATGTGATAAAGCCTATTTAAAGGCTTGGAATTCTCCATTGTAAAGTGCCTCAAGTAGTCGGTGTTGGTTCATTCTTTGGTTGGCTTGGATAGATTGGCCAAGGTAATAATATATATCTATTTGGTGTTGGTTTTTTCGGTAAAGGGTTTCCAGGGTAAATATTGGTGTTATGTGCATACTTCTTGTTGTGTTTAAAGTTTCTTGCATTGTGCTTGGTTTTACAATTTTTGGAGACTTCCTCCAATAATCTAGCATTGTCTTTAGCATTTACAAAACTAGGAAAAAAGATGTCACATTAACTAGCTTGGTTGCGATGACCATGCTTTATACTTTGTATATATCACAAGAATGATCCATTCCTACCTTAGTAATGCCCTAAAAACTAGAGGCCATGGATCCATAATAAAACTTTCAAAAAGGTATTGACATTCTTCTTGTGATTTTCAAATTGATAGAAAAGTTTAGTGTTCTCATATCCGTTTGAGAGCCAAAGGGATCTACTCTTTATCCTTCATGATTCCTCTCTATCTGCTAGAAGTTTCCTCTTCCTTTATTCTAGCTAATTAAATTCACTTATGCAATCTTCAGATGGATACCCAACTACCTCTTAATTTCACATACCTTCCAACTAGGCATCAACAACAAAACTTCTCGTCCTTCCTTTTCCATCTTTGCATGAGCCCAAGCTACAATAGCCTATTTAACCCCTTTTTGAGCCTTCTTCAAACTAAATAGATGTCGATTCTTTGAGTGTCCCATCAAATGGGACCCATTGCTTCTTATTTGTATTGATGAAATCTTCATCCTCTAGCCAAGTGGGGTTAAATTTAAAATGGATAGAAGGTGTTTTCCCTACTAATGACATTTCCCAAAAAATGGGAAATGATTCAAATCTCATCCTAAGCCAACCCATTTCCCAATCCTGATTTTATCATTTATAAAAGATTATGTCACAAGAAATTTGTCCATTCTCTTTGCAATTCTCTCCTCGCCTACCCTTTTGCTCCTCTATATAGGCCTTAACTTGATCGGTTCAATGTCATAAAGACCCAAATCTTCCAATTTCATCAAAAAAAATAAAAAAGAATCAAACAACAGTTCAACTTTGGTTACATGATCCTAAATCTCAAATCTACCTAGGGCGGAATTTAGATCCCTTCCTATTATAAAATTGTTCCATCTTAGCCAATCCATTCTAAAAAAATTATTCCAATAGTTCACCCTTTCTACATAGTGTCCATAGATGTTCAAGATAATAATCTCCTTTTCCAACTTCTAGGAATATAGAACTATTCCCAAACTTGAATCAAAAGACCAGTTATTAGCACAAGATAAATCCTTAGACCTCCACCCATAAATCAATCCCCCAAATCAACCCCTTAAGTCAACAAAAGCAAATTCCTCCCCCTCAAATAGTCTTTCTAACTCACTCACAATTTTCCCACCTTCACGCATGGTGTCTTTCAATAGCATGATATTAGGCTTATGGGCTTCCACTAGTTTCTTGAGGGCTTGTTTTTTTTAGGTGCTACACATCCCTCAACAGTTAAGGGATAGACAAATCATGGTTCAACCTCCATTGGGGTGTTGATTTCTCTAAGAATCCCAACCAATGAAAGTTGTTTACCAACCAACACATCATTGTGAGCCTTTTCTAGTGCAAGAGACAAATAATGTTTTTACCCCTACCATACCTCTTAATCCCTTTCACTTCATTTCGACAAATCACATTCAATCCCTCCATCTAATCTACTTGATCCATCTTTCCTATTCTTCAAATTGTATCTAAATAACCCCTTTAAAGCACTCTCTAAAACATTGGAAAAATCATTTTTCCATGAACAAATAATGTCCTCACAGCTAGAGGATGAACACTCATCACTAATCCCTTACCCAATTTTTAGCAAACCACTTGAAGGCATTTGAAACTTCTCCCAAACCCTATAAATCCCATGAGATATTCCCCCCCATCCAAAACACTAGAAGTTCCAATAGCCAAATTCGACCAAGAACAAAAAACTAATCCCTTATCAAGAAAAGATTGTAAATTAAGAGGGATGAGGTCTTTCGTGGACTTACCTAGTTCAACTAGTGAATTTCTCCACTCTACCCGTTCATCTTGGCCATATGTAGATTGAGTTAGGGAATCCTTGATGACCACCTTTTTATCTAAGAAACTAGACTCTATAATAGAATCTTTACCCTCCCTCGATCCAACATCTCCCTTCAAAGACACATCTACTTCATCCACAAAGAGACCATCCTTCAAAGCAACATCCTCACAATTATTATTTACAAGAGGGACATCTCTATCAACCTTCTCTTCTCCCACCACTTTTAATTTCCTAACCTAGACTTTCTTGCTGAAAGGAAACTCACATTTTGTAGCCATATGACCATATATGGCATCTCATAGATCTAAACGGGACCCCAATATAGTCTATGGGCTACACAAAGGAATGAGCACTTTTCTGCAGGATTATTTCAACAACTAACCCCTCCCCCATATCCAGCCTCACCAAAATATGAGCTATTGAAATTGAACCAAATTCTTGTAGACCCTTATTATCCTCATAGAAATGCCCTATTGCATTTCCAATTTCCTTGAACACCTCAATTCACCAAAAATCAATCGAAAGACTCAGAAGCTTCACCCATATTAGTGTTGTTTCCACTCTCTCCAATCATGCATCGAAAAAGGGTGACCATTTCTTGAGTGATAATGAGGTGGTGTCTCATCTCTAATGTGAAACTAGAGCCTTCTACGAGTCCAATATGGATAAAAAAAAATGAAATCCATCCATCCTCTTGTTAGGATGAAAAATGATAGGGAGTACCCTACCAAAGGCTCTCATTCTACATGCAACCATTCCCTCAATTGCTTTTCACCCATTCTTCTTCCATGGAAGTGACCAACTAGGGCCTGTGAAGCCAAGCCAACCACCTTGTTCATCTTCACATCCTCACCAAGCACCAATTTCATTATAGACCTTTTTTATTTTGCACACCTCCTTAATTTTTGCTTTGTAGGGTATCCACCCACTTCTCAATAATCTTCGCACGAACCATCCCCATGAGAGACATTCACAAGTCCACTGCCTCTTTGGTCACCCTCCTTAATACCCTTCATGCCACCCTGCAAATACTAAACGACATTATTTTTCCATGATAGATCCTTCATTGATATACGTTCCTCCTTTCCACTAGGACCCGACTATTGAAATACTATAAGGTTCGAGTAAAGCCAAGGACTTTTGTGTCCCAATGACAACTTCAAATACCCCTTTGCAAGTGCGAAAAATTATGTTGCCCCTTTGCAAGTGCCTTCTAACAGTCCATCCAAAATCACTTTGGAGATTGGAGGATATTGGGCAAAGCTCTATACTTGGGACAAGAAATCCCTCACCAAATTAACAATATCCTTCACCATCCCTGCAACAAAAAACTGACTCACAACCAATTGATCATTGCTCCTGATTGATACCAGAAGGCCTTTCTCCTTAGATTCTTATAGCTTGAAAACCATATCCCAATGAAAAAAGACTAAGCTCGATTGACAAACCTTAAATGAATGAGTAAAGGTTGACTTATCATCATCCTCTCTTGCCACTTGAATAATTGGCTTATCAACCAATGGACTCTTACCATACTTACACTTACTTAAATGAATATCAATACTAGATTTGTCTATCCCTACATAAGGAGATAGGATCACAAAGCAACCCACTTTTGCTACTTGACCTAATGTCCTTTCACCCAACATTTTGGACCTTAATAATAATCCCATCATGTCCTTTAGAGGAGAATCACAGACACGTCTACATGGACTTTTAAACCACCTCACTACTCTCGATGCAATGAGAATAGAAACACTTATGGACATATTAATATTGCATCAATTAAATCTCATTGATTGTTTATTAAATGTATGTCCCATGATATGCTTCAAAATCTTTAATTTCTTGGATTACCTTTTTTTCTTATGCTTTGCATGAATACAATACAAACACCCACTTTAACTTATGGGAAGAAATTTGAACCTTACACTTCCAACAGAGCAACAATTTTACCCAACAGGGAAACTTGTGGGCACTTCCTTGCATATTGCATATGGTACCTAGTGTAAACCTATTTGTAAGACCATGTTTTCCCCCAAGTTTGTAATTATGTTTAAGACTTCATGCATTGTAATTTATGAAGACTGTAATTGTGTTTATGTTAATAAAAACACCAATCAGTTGATTGAGAGGGAATCCTTGCAGTACTGGCCATGATACCACGAGTGGGATTTGGTGAGAGGGGAAACTGGGAAGTTCTAATGAAGAAAATAAGAAGCTTGCCAATAAATCCAACTCACACCTATAGAACCTTGAATGCATAGCATATCCAAAGTACCCTGTTCACCCTAACCACAACAAACCCATTAATGGCATTCAAATCAGGTAGTTGGAGCAGTTATGATTGGCTTCATAATTGTACCCGGAGGAGTGATGGGTTGACTGTAGTTGTCAGCCTAATGAACCCATAATTAGCCCTTCGATACAGGAGCTTGACCCCTAGGAGTTTGCTTCTGACAAAAGTGAGTGGGATCCCGACAAACAAGGAGAATGTTCTAGTTGAGGAAAAGGAACAAGGAGGAAGAGGCTGTGGAGATAGGGGGACACACACACACAATGCACAGAGAGACAAAGAACATTCACACCCATAGATGAGTAGCGAGACTCACAAACAAATAGTAAGGAGAATGAGTTGATTGAGCTCATGCACACAAACCTGAGCAATAGAGAAAAAATGGTAAGTTTTCATGAGGAAAATAGGAAGCTTTCCCTAAATATGAATGATCACCTTGGAACAGAGATTACCCGTATCTAGACTGGTGCTAAGAGGACCGCAGGTTGGTGCTTGTTGGAAATAAATTGGCACTGGTGAAGGGAGGTCATCGAGGGACTATTTGGAAGAGAAGGGACTCCTTTGTGCAGAGGAAATCCAGCTAGGAAGACACTTGGAAAATTTGTGGAGGTCCTAACCTCAGTGGGAAGAGGGAAATTTTTGTTGTTGCCAATGGAGTGAAGGAGAGTAACCTTCCTGATCCATTCCTTGATCTGTTAGCTAGCTTGTGAGAGTCCCTTGGTGGTATCATGGTCTGGCACTGGGGTGGATTGTTGTAGAAGGAAAAGTGCAGCATAGCCTATAGTTGGGTGGAAAGGAATTCACCTTTAGTCAGTTGTCTCGTTGAAAATATCACTAAACAGATAAGTATTTCTTTACATGCCCATTGAATGTTTAGTAGTGGTTGTAAACTACATTATGTTCTCAACAACAGTCTGAATATGATGAATGGAAGTTAAATATGAGTGGAAATGGAGTAATGTAATCTCTTTTTAGGAGGTTAATGAATTAACTATGATAATTGTGTATGGTAGGTCAACAAAGGCCAAAAATCATGTGTAATGGAAATTTTGCAGGATATAAAACCTTCATTCGGGGGTTCTTGATAGAGTATTTCCTATGCGTCCAGAAGTGGGTTAAAATTCTAAGGAAGTAGATTTAAAATTCCTGCAGGAGGGCGTGGAGGAAGGTTGCGAATCTGGTAGGTCTAGAAGCAGCCCTTAGCCCAGATGACATTCATGTTCAAACCTAGAGAGAACGTTATCCATCAATTTGGTGGGGAGAGCCAATCTCGACCGTTCGTCGGATATCCAGGTTTTGGAGGAACCCTATCAGAAGGTGGAGTCTTCAGGAGTACCCAAAAGATGAGACCATATTGGACTCCCATTGGGAAAGCTTCAAGTTGATGAGAGTCGTTGATCGATCGAGAGGATAGGCCGATAAGATTTGGACCATAGATCTGTCGAGATCGAAGCCGACAAGCTCGTCAGAAGAGTAGAGATCGGGAAATTTCGTGGGAAGGAGCGTAAGAAATTTTTGATGAGAAAAAAAAACAGATGTCGAAGGCCCAAGAGTGGTGAGAGCTATAGATTTTTCGGTGTCGAAGTCAATGGGATCTGAGTCGTTGGATATGATAATGATCCATCCCGAAGGAAGAATCCTGTCAAAGAGGTAGTGTCGGTTAAACACCTAATAGATGTGAGATCTGATAGATCTTTGACTATTGGATGTGAGGGTCCGATAAACGTTGGATCTATTGGAGGATTTCTCATTTGGGAAAGATTTCTTGGGAAATCACATGATCATGTAGCTCAAGTGCTTCCTGATGGCAAAGGCCTGAGTGGGTGGGAACTGTCGATTTGTAGGTGAAGCGGCCCAATAAGATCATAGCGATAGAATTATTCATAGACACCACTGACCAAATGTTTGGTGGGGAGCGTGCAAGGCGTTATCCATTGCGTGGCTTTAGGGTGTCGAGGAAATCGAGATTGTTGATTTCCCAACTTCACCACCGTTGGATCTATCAGAAGCAGGGTTGTTGGAAAATTTTGAATTGAGAAATGAATTATGGGTTGTATAACCTATTTTCCTAGTGGGGAGGGAACCTAACTCACTGCTGACCATTGAGAGTCGAGTGAGTCAGAGTTGTTTGATCGAGAATATTTATTTCCTAGTTTATGTAGTTGCATTTTGCAAAAGGATTTGTTGAGAAGAGAGGGTGACAAATATGAGGACTTGTCACTGCCACATCACACACATGCAACTCTACATGGTGGTGCATATGACAAAGAGGAAGTCCACATGTGTGCAACGTGGTATGGAGGTCGAATAGAGTTGTAAACCCGAGACCATAAGCTTAGTGAAAAGAGAAATTAAGTGGGGTCAGGTGTGTTACATTATTAGTGTTGATTATGGCACCTGACTTGGTAGGGACATTGAGTGAGGCATGCAACAAAGGCAACCAACCTAAGGGATCAACCTCAACCTCTTGCATGAAGCTCAAAGCATTCAACCACTCAAGCTACACACACACACACACACACACACATGGAGAGAGAGAGGTTGTTGTGTCTCTAATAAATAAGGCCCATGTAGCAGATATAGTATGGAAGCAATAATTGTAATAAGGCTTACTATAATGTTTCACCTACTAGAAAGTTCCTAGGAGGTTAGATAGAAACTATATAAAGAAGTAGAAGCAAGGTAATGAGATGTCTTAAGAAGCATATTGTAACTGGAGCTCTACTCAACTGGAGGTTTCCCCCTCGAAGAGGCAAGTGAACATTTCTTTCATCAATAAAGCTATTATTATTTGTGGTATTTTGGTTCTTCTATAAAACCCTACTGTTGTTATAATTTAGCATTTCCATTTTAAATCGTGTTATATTCTATTATTTATGCTATGAATCTTCTATTTTGCTAATAAGTAACAATATAAGTGGTATTAAAGCACTTTCCTAAGCTCATATTTTTAGAGAATGTTTTTAGACTAGAGATGTATTTTGACATCCATAGATAACACAATGATCTACCATTCAATGGGTAGATATATGGTCAAGGAAGAATACAAGTAGGAAATACAAGCAATTTCACTTGGTTGGACACCCTTGTAACCCCATTGGTATCCCTTTGAGCAGTGCCACATTAGATAACACATGTTTACAGAATTTCACTTCCATGTACCTTGAGGTAAATCGAAAGTTCCCCGAGCTACCCAAAACTAGTTGTATACAAGTTGATCAACCATCTTGTTGTTATAGCACATCGAGAACAACATTCAAGAAGATTACTCCCCAATACTCGACTAACTAGGTAGTATGGCTAAGGGTATGGTCAAGTCTCCTTAGTTGTTTCCCTAAGAGACTGGGTCGAGAACCACTATTGGACCCTACATGTATATGAAGGAGCTATGAAACTTAACACTCCCTCACCCTCGGGACCCTGGAAATCATGTCCTCCATTTCTACTCCATGAAATTCATACATAAGAATTTGGGAATCATGTTGGCATTGTAACATACCCAGCCACCCAGGTTGGGCCATGTCACGCAAACTCAACTTTTGTCGCTCTGAAACTAATCTGTAACATCCCCGTCTACTGAGCAATGCTACTTCAAAATCCAATGCGCAGATTCTATTCTATAACATTAGTCTGCGTAGAATTACTTGAAGTAACGCGCTCAACCCCAAGTTGAGTCGCGCCACCCAAACTTTCCTCTTTTGACACAACTTATAACATTGGAAGTAGCACAATGCAACTGCATGCCCAAGTGTATTGAGCATGCCGCACTACTGAGCGCGTAATCCATACCTAACATGAGATCACTATTGTGCACACAACCACTCTAGTGTCACACGCCAATTCAGTCCTCCTTGTGCGCGCATATTACTTCCCTGTGCACACAAGTAAATCTAATGTCTAGTGCATACATAGTATTCTTTGTGTGCACAACCATTCTAACCTCGTCTTGAAGACTCATAACCAAAATCATAAGGTTAACTTAACATGAGACCTAACAACAGCTGTCATACTCATGCACAACTACAAATACTAACTATTGGCACCACACATACATGTGCAAGCAACATAATACATAATAACAACAATTAATTATATGCAACAACATACATCAATTAACCCCATATTAAACATAGATAATTAAGCACACTTTAAACGAGACACACAAATACACTTATCTTTTATGAAAAGTCAACAACTGCGCACATAACTCATACGTTCCTCCCAGCCATAGACTTTGTTGCTCTTAAGCTTTTAGCAGCAGGTCACCCTTGAGTTGGGGCTTAACTCCACCGCTAATTCCAAGCTAAGGTCTGACAATCAACATAATTACTCAGTCTAAGGTGCCACTGCTACAACTAGCCTACTGTCTTTCATTCCCCACGCACCTGTTACACCCAAGGAAGTGTGCCCCTTCTCTGCTCAATAGTCCCTCGGTTGCCCCACTTCCCTTCCATGGCTCCAACAACAAGTTGGAAAGGAAGTCTCGGAGCCCTACAACTAATGTCCAACTCACTAGGGAACAATTCCCAACAAAACTCTCACTTGAAGAGAATGCTCATGGGCCTAAAAACCCGCCTCTTCAACAAAAAACATCTCACTTAGAGAGATTGCTCATGGGCCTAACAACCCGCCCCTTCAACAACAAAACTATGGTTACAACACATAAAACACTTACAAGCTTTTCTTTGCAGATAAGTTAATAGTCATCCTTCTCAGATGGTTCGACCCCCTCTTCCCATGAGAAAATGAAACACTCCCCCCATAATGAGTTCTCTCCTCGAAATACACTAAGGCCAACACTATATATTGCACGCCTTAAAATGGACACTTGTCACCTTCAGAAGTAGCTTTACCCACTTGGTGACCCATTCCCATCCCCGAGAACTTAGGATAAATAAATATCCATAACTTTCACTTTCCAAAAATATTATTAAAATATTCCCTAGGACTTAAGTGCCCCCCCACACCTTTTCCCTTTTTTGGTGGAGTTAGCCCCATTCCCATCCCCGAGAACTTAGGATAAATAAATATCCATAACTTTCACTTTCCATAAATATT
>ML835885.1:0-23510 GCA_009831015.1 Picea engelmannii | reverse complement strand
CATCTAACTGGTTATAAATGACAACAATGGGTAATGAATAAATGTTGAATGCTAATTGATGAGTTTTTGTGCAAGAGGGAAGTTTTGGGAAAAAGAGCCCCACACTCATTCAGCCCCCCTCTAAGTGTGGTAGGTGTGTCCAACAGTCATCGTGTCTGATCTTGTCATCTTTGTGTCTCTGAGCTTCTCTCTCAACACCATTTTGTGATTCTCGTTTTTACTTGGAAATAAAGCTTTTAGAGCCTCCCATTTATCCATAGCAGTGTTCTTTCTAGATAAACGAGGGATCAAATGATCCTTTACTCCATCTAGAATTATGTGTCTGGCTTTCACATCCTTCTAATTATCGATGATCATTTGTGTCAAATTTGTTGGAGGAGTGATCTAAGTATCAACAAATTCCCATATCTTGTTCTCCTGCAACACCAACATGATTCTCCCCTTCTAAGGACTGTAGTTGGAAACCCCATCTAACCTATCCTCAAATCACAATCCTGTTGCAGCCATCATTACAACCTATTGAAAAAAAATTCAAATCTGATGCTTGAACCTGCTGCTCAGACCTGCTGCCCACTTCACGGACCTACCCGAGGCTGCCTGGATTTTTGCTTGTTGCCTAGGGTTGCTAGGATCTCTTCCTATTGCTCGGGTCTACCTGAATCTCTACCCTAGCCCTACAGCCCCTACTAGGCAGTTGTTGTGTTGGTTGGCGGGTACTAACTGTTGGTGTGTGTTGTCTGGCGGCTAGCCCCTGCGACCACCCTGGCAACGTCTACTTACCTGACAACCTACATGCGTTCCCCACCCCTCCCCTGTGACCGCTCCTTGTTCCAATATCTCCACGATCCTTCGTCGTCCACTTATCTATTGGAGGTTACGACTATCGACCCTTCCTTTGCTCACTTGGTCATTTGCAAATTTAACTACACAATCCACGCATGCGTAACTGCTCGACCCTTCATAAGACTGCCCTAACTTGACCACCACCTGCTAGTCGCTTCCTTTTCTAGCATCATCAATGTCTTCCACATTCATTCATCTCAATGACAATGGTTCTCTTCATGGTTCCTTGCGTCAAACCACTCTCCTGTTGATATTATGGTAGCTGCAAGAGGTGTTTACCTCCACGTGTAAACCTGATGAGAATAGAATATTTCAGGAAGCAAGAAGAAACCCTAATAAGTTGGCTAATAACCCTAGAAGACAAGTCAGCTCAAGAGGATAACTTGTATGAGGTTATTAGCCTCCAAGAGAAGAAGTCGGCTAAAGGAAATATTATATACTAAGTAAATAGGCACCCAGAATGAGAAGTCGGCCCATGCAGTTTGCTAGATTTAGTATAAATACAGGAGGCCAGTCTTCATTCTGGCAAGCATTCTCAGAACTGCAGAAGCAACACTTGTGCGCACTGCAGTTGGCCAGTTTGTGCGCAAGTTTGGAGGAGAGTTGCCATTGCAGCTGTTGCAGCTAGCAGATTTTGAATTTGTCTTGGACTATCTCTTGGTTATGGTTTGGACTCTTTGATTAGCTCTTTCTTGGTGCACTATCCTTGGAGAAAGGTGTGCCACCCTTTGTTTGGCTATCTAGCCTAAGGTTTGCTTCCGAAATGATTCTCTATCAAGGTTAAGGTGCTCGGGGGTGGCTTCGACCTATGGTTGGGTGACAATAGCGATATTGTCTATGGTTAAACATGCACATCCATCATATTCTAATAGGTTATGGGCCCACACCTCCTTCATTCAATCTAACCACTGGAAGGGAGCATAGCCATACAGATATTAAGCTCATTGAAAGAACTGTTGCTAGGTTTTCTAGCAGGAGCAGTCACCAAAGCACTGCCGCTAAGGTTACTAGCAGGTGTAGTTGCAACAACCCTAATCTTCTCGTTAATGCACCTTAAATGAAGGGATTGACCTAATTTCTAGATAGATTAGTGCGCCCTAGCCTACCGCATCTCCTGGTACTCTCAGCAAGCCAAGACATCAAGTTTGAGTTTTTGGTCAAAATCTAGGGTTGACCAAGTCAAAGCAGCCACAACTTACTCTATGAAGTTAGAAAACAAGTTAGATGGGGCTTCTAACTTCAGAGCATGGAAGACAAGGATTCACCTCATCCTTGCCAAGAATAAAGTGTTGGATATTGTGAAAGGAAAGATTGTGGAACCAGAGTTTGAAGAAGGAAAAGAGAAGGAGCCGCAAAACATTGAAGTTATGGAGAAGTTCAAAAACAATGACATCAATGCCATGAGTATCATAGTGGACTCTATAAAATACCACTTGATACCCTACATCTCCCATCTTGACTCATCTAAGAAGATGTATGATGCCCTAACAAACCTCTTCTCAGTCAGAAACATTGGACAAGTAATGAGTCTGAAGAATGAGCTCTGTAACATGAAGATGAATAATGATGACAACATAACATCATACTTTGTAAGGATCTCTCAGTTAAGAGATCAACTACAAGCTATTGAAGAGATCATCTCAAAGAAGGAACTGGTAAATATAGTACTCAATGGTCTTCCCAAGACATGGGATGCATTTGTCACAAGCATGAACACAAGGAAGGAGTATCCTACATTCGAAGAACTTTGGACTTGATGTGCACAAGAAGAATCAAGGATTAGTGCAAAAGAGAAACCTCAAAATAAATACAATGATCAAGCCTTCACAACGAGATTCAAGAATTTCAGGAACAAAAGGAAGTTTGGTTCAAGGAAGAAGCCAAATCAAGAGAAAGATATGTCAGAAATACAATGCTTCAACTGTCGAAAATATGGTCACTACACGAATCATTGTCTCAAGCTAAAGAAAAGGAAGGAGACACACGAAGCATCAATTGCCAAAGAAAAGGAACCTACAAAAAAGACTAAGCAAGATGAAACTGACTTCTTCCTCTAAGACAAGAATCAATCTTGAAGAAACCTAGAAGAAGTAAAGACAAAAAGAAGTCAGCAATCAAGAGGAAATTGGAAAAATGTTTGTGATACTTTGCAAAAGGAAATAAGGATGCAGACGAAAGCGTGGACTCTCCTAGATGGAGGGAGCCGATTATATATTTCCAAAAGAAGAGCATGCATTCATGTATGAAGCAAGGATTAGGAGGGAGCTAATCCTAAACAATATGATCCATTGAAGATGAAGAAGTATCTATCCATGTTCCCATCAATGGTAGCAACCATGAAAAGCAACACGTGTTCAGTTTGACTTTAGAAGAAGTCTTCTTCGAAAAGAAGCCTTGAAGTATCCCTGGTTGTCCATCCACATCCATGATCCTATGATGAAAGGAAGAAGGCAGAATCTTTAGGGCATGGAATCTATAGAAAACTCCATGAACTCAAGAGCTAAAGAGAAATATGAGGAAGAACATGAAGATTCCAAGAGAGAAAGAAAAGTCAGAACAACCAGTCATTGTATCGAGAATCACAAGACTATCAGCCTGATATGAACTCACTAAAAGCAATCATGCAGAGGGACTGAAAGTTGTGATGAAGAACAGTGTATGGAAGACTTATGAATGAAAGCATTGCGAGATCCAGAACTAGAATTTCTCCCAGATGGAGGGAGAAGACTATGATGATTCTTTGTTTCAAGTAAATCAGACATAACTCTACATGAGCCATTATATTGTCCGCAATATCCATGGGTTGGAGTTTACATCACATGAATGCAAAGACTATTCTCCAGAATAATTGAACAAAGAGCGTATGAAGATCAACCTCAAGGATTCAAGGTATACCAGAAAGAGACCCTTCTATGCAGATGAAAGAAGACAACTTGGTAGAGAACCTCCAATGCACAACAAAAGCATGGTGAAAACTTTCTATATTATATCAAAATGGTTACTCAAAACTCCAGAATGATGGATTGCCAATCCATGATAAAGATCTCGTGATGACAGAAGAAGTGCCACATGGATATGTTCCAGTTTGAGCCTTGCCACGATGTTATGAGCTAGCAGGAAACAAAAGAGTTGAATTCAACTATGATATACTGTAATGATCAAAGTTATGTGAAGCCTTCGGAGAAAAAAAGTGTTCCAGAAAGACCGAAGTACATTGAGATCAAGCATTACATTCTTCGTGATGAAGTCCAGAAAAGAGAATTGGTTCTCCAATATATATATCTCCACAGATGAGCAGATAAGAAGACATTTTGGTAAATCCTTTGTCCAAGATGAAAGAGTTTGCGTACTCAAGCTGGAGCTCATGGAGACGACTTCCTTATTGAAAAAGGAAGAGATGACTCCCAGGTTGGGAGGGAGCACTAATGTGTTATTGACTTATGGACAATCATTTTTCAGTTCGAAAAATGGTTTAGGATAAGCAGTTCCTTTCCAGTCCGGAAAGTGGTTTGAGATTTCTAACGGACAAGCATTTTCCAGTTTGGAAAATGGTCCAAATCGAACAATCATTTTTGTAATGAAAATGGTTCGATGGATTGCTGATGTACCATAGACAGTGATTCCCCTTATGGCTAACATAGGGAATGGTCTAGGACAATCTCTCTTCTTGACGGTCACTCTTAGTAGTGGTCAAGAAGACTGGTCCGCCTTGCCGGACAATCATTCTTTTGAAGCTCACAATTGTGAGCAGTTTCGAAGAATGGTCCATTTTGGAGGTTGGTGCAGGACAGTCATTTCCTTAGGAAATGGTCCAGACAGTCATTCCCTAGGGTAGATTCATTCTCTCCAGGTTGCACTTTATTTAGTGCCGGAGGAATGGCCCAGATAGACAAATGGTCCAGGTTCAACAATCAGGGACAAACATTCCCTAGGGTATATTCATTCTCTCCAGGTTGCACTTTGTTTAGTGCCAGAGGAATGGCCCAGATAGGTGAATGGTCCAGGCTTAGTAATTGGGACAATTATTCTTCCTTGCTTGAGAAGAATAGTCTAGATAGCTCATCACTGATGTTTTAATTTCTAAGGGCAGATGCTCTTCCAGACCTCACAAATGTGAGTGGAAGAATGGCCCATATGATTCAATTTATATCATAACAATGTTTTATGTGCATGTTGATATCAGATGATTGTTATGGAGACTGTATGTCTCCAGATAATAGATATATACTACTGTGGTGGGTGTGTTCCACTGATTATGACTATACATCATTGATCAAGTATCTGTGTGCTACTTGGTGTGGTAGTGTACCACTGGATTGTAGTTGTGTACTACGATGGATAGACACAGTTGTGTTCTATTGAATGACATTGTTTTGATTTGCCTTGAAGACTATCAGTAATGTTGGAAATGATTATCAGCTAGATGGATGATCAATGGACAGAGATTTCCTAGACGAAAAATGGTTAAGGACATATGACCGGATTAGAAGAAGGGATCTTGTGTCACTCTGTGGAGTGAGTGACTTAAGACCATTACCTTCAATACCTCCCCAGGTAGGAGGGAGTGTTGATATTATGGTAGCTGCGGGAGGTATTTACCTCCACATGTAAACCTGACGAGAATAGAATATTCCGGGAAGCAAGAAGAAACCCTAATTAGTTGGCTAATAACCCTAGAAGACAAGTCCACTCAAGAGGATAACTTGTATTAGATTATTAGCCTCCAAGAGAAGAAGTCAGATAAAGGAAATATTATATACTAAGTAAATAGGCACCCAGAATGAGAAGTCGGCCTAGGCAGTTTGCCAGATTTAGTATAAATACAGGAGGCCAATCTTCATTCTGGCAGGCATTCTCATAACTGCAGAAGCAACACTTGTGCGCATTGCAGTTGGCTAATTTGTGCGCAAGTTTGGAGGAGAGTTGCCATTGCAGCTGCTGCAGCTAGTAGATTTCAGTTTTGGCTTGGACTATCTCTTGGTTATGGTTTGGACTCTCTAATCAGCTCTTGCTTGGTGTGCTATCCTTGGAGAAAGGTGCACCACCCTTTGTTTGGCTATCTAGCCCAGGGTTTGCTTCTGGAATGATTCTCTGTCAAGGTTAAGGTGCTCGGGTGTGGCTTCGGCCTATGGTTGGGTGACAATAGTGATATTGTCTATGGTTAAACGAGCACATCCATCATATTCTAACATCTCCTTAGAGCCAAACCATGACTTGAACTTCATTATAGTCTCATGCAACAACTAACGTCACAAACACCAACATTTGCCAGAATGTATCACTCCAACATTCCGTGACTCGAACTCGCGATCCAAACATGCGATGGTCGACAATGGTAAAAAAAATTTTCACTTCTCCTATGGTGGGAACCTCTACAACCTGGTTCGATGAAATCATATTTCACCTCTGTTATCTTCGCGACAATTTGTTCTGTGCGACCAATATCATCTCTTCGAGCATTATCCTCGACTTGAAAATGGTTCATTACAGATGATGAGTGGTCTTCACTTTGCAAATCCAACTTGTGGTTCAATCACTGCAGTCGTTGACAATAACTCAATCAATTCAAGGTTCTTTAGGGACCTCGAGCCTGTCAACACCCTTGGCACACACATTTTTCTTTGTTCCCAGGGCTGCTAGGGTTTCACAATGCTTCTCCACATCGACTCACAGCTCAGTCCTTTCTCTTACCGTCTTCACAACTTGGCCTTTCTCCTCTGCACACGACCTCTCTTTGCTATGATCTAGTGACCAACCTTCCTTCTTTTTTGCGCACAACTTGGCTCTTCTTACTCCACATGGGATTGGGATCCTCCCTTGCAATCGCCTTGGATAATAATGCTTCATTTTCCTTCTACTAGTGTGGACACCAAATCAAGATCACAATCACTTACTGCACTCATCTCTTCTTGGCCTGGCCTTCTAGGCACCCACTAGAGCTCTCATAATGCCCATTTGCCACGTTGCTCCGTTGCTATCTCTGATCTGGACTTCGATCACATTTGTAAAGGGCCTTTTCGTGAGCCCCGAACATTGATTCCATGTGTTTGGCCACTCTCGATCATTGCCCACGACCTTTAGAAATCTTGGTGCCCCAACTAGCACCAACCACTCTCTTCGTCAATGGATCACAAAGTGTGGAGGAGGCCAATCACCTCGCTTATATTATTTCAACAGTTCTTTCAAAACGATCGAGTTGCTTGATTCCTGTGCTACATGATGTGAAATGCTTTGCTCGTCTTTCACGCCCACTGCTAACCACAATCAAATTGCTGGCTAAACGTCTTGAGTCTCAATCATGTTCATTATCTCTCTCTCCATGGCTCCCATCATGAAACCACTCTCGATAGAGAGTTTAGGTTTGAGTTTAGATTTGCCTCGCTCTGATACCATAGGTTAGTTTTAAAAATCACAAGAGAGATAAAAATATCAATAACATAACAACAACACACATAAATCACACAAGATTTTCTCTGGAAAACCCTTAAGGGAAAAACCAACCAACAATAGATCTATTATTGCCCCTAGCCAAACCCAGCCAAGTCGACCAATCTCTTGGCCTCGGCTAAGTGAGCCTTCACTGCTAAACTCTTGACACATTACAATGGAGTATCACCAACATTTTAAAGGCTTTCATTACATGCAATCCATGGGTTCTAAATTCATAGATCACTAATACCGTGTACCTGAAACCACTATTATTGACCTAACAACTTTGACTCTTTGATTGAATCAAATTTAACCTAACAAATTTTATGATATTTTTGTATTATAACCAAAAACTCGCCATCATAATTTCCTTCTTATTTTTCATTACTATTTTCTATAATTTAAGGTAACCATTTCTATAATTTAAGGTAACCATTAGTGGTTACATGCATACTCTTTATTTTTTGGGGTTCATTTGCTTAGTCACATAAGTTGTAAGCGAGTTTTTATCCCATACAACCTATAGTCTCATGGAAAGTTCAATAAAAAAATCTTTTTTTTTATTTTTTTATATCTATCTATCCTCGAATGCGTCCCTTGTTCTCCTCCTACCTCAAAATGAACATATATGATATCATAATAAAGAATGGGAGCGTTGGCTCAAATTGACATTGGGCCCTGCTTAGTTACAACATCTAACGTGTCTCTTCTTCTCCTGATACATCATAATTTTTTTAAGAGAATCATAGTAAACTAACCACAATCGAAACTCGTTTTCAACGTAGGTTTTACCTTAAAATATACTCTGTAAGTTCCATCGGAAACCAGGGTGCGAGTACACCCTTCTAAGCAGGATAGATCAACCTTGAAACCCCGGGCTGTGAAACATTGCGGCGACCATGGATCGTGGAAAGCTGGTGTTCTGTCTCTGCGATATCCTCGTACTCACTTCTCTTCTGCCTGGCTCGGCTTTAGCGGTCTCATCTACCAGGTTTGAATGTATTTCGATCTCTTTAATGTCAGTTTATTTTTAGTTTTTTAGAACCCTTCTGGACTTCGAAGTTCAAGTGACCAAACGAATATCTTGACTAGGTTTGCGGCAATACATCTTTATTCTAGGCTCCTTCATTTTTTTTTCACCTTTTCGCAGAATGTTTAAAACACGGAATTAGATTTAAATTAGTCTAATTTAAATCTTGCATTTCTGTTCCCTAGGATCGGACTTGAAGTTTGGTCGTTTTTGGTTGCCACATCGAAAAGTTTGTTCATAGTCGTGTGTTTGAAAGCACAAAACCCCAAGTAAAATTGAAACAAGTCAGCAAGTATAATTCCAAACCCTAGCCTTGAGATCTGCTATAGCTGGAGTTGGTAAAATGGGCGGAGACTTGAGGAAATTGCCCTTTGAATTTGCTCACACAAGTTTAAGCTGCCGGTATTTGATGGGTCAAAGAGGGTTTAACTGTCGACAAGAAACCTTGAATTGCATTTCCGCCAACGGCCCCTCTTTTTTTTTTTATTGGGGGGGGAGGGATTTGGAGAGTGCCAGTAGGACCTCTGTGATCACATTTGTAAGTGGATGAAAGAGGGTCATCGCCCTTTGAACTTGCTCACACGAGTTTAAGCTGCCAGTATTTGAGGTTTGAAAAAAGGGTTAAATTGTCGACAAGAAACCTTGAATGTGCTTCAGAATCGACTATGATGCATTTCTGTCTGCCTCCCTCTCCTCTCTCAGGGGGTGCGGGGATGTGATTTGGAGAGTGCCAGTAGGATTGCTATGAGCAGATTTGTATGTGGATGAAAGAGGGTCATCGCCCTTTGAATTTGCTCACACAAGTTAAACTATCAGTATTTGTGGTGTGAAAGAGGGTTAACTGTCGAAAAGAAACCTTGAATATATTTCAGAATTCATTATTATTCATTTCTGTCTGCCCCCTGCTCTTTTTCTTCATGCGGAAGGTGATTTGGAGAGTACCAATAGGACCAATATGAGTGCAATTGTAAGTGGATGAACTGCGGTGAGTGAAAATTCATAAATGGTGGGTGTGAACCCCCCACCCAAACCATGGTGAGAACTTGGGTGCCTAATAAGCACGGTTGAACTTTTCCGTCTCAAAATTAATATAAAAAATCTGTGATCACATACCTGTTTTGCCAGTGTGTGAGATAAGCCAAGGCATTGGAGTCATTTCCTGTAGGGGTGCTCTTTCCAAGTAGAGAGCCCTGCTCTGCGCTGCCCTTCAATCTCATACGGTGGCAAGGCAAAACTTTTGTGTTTTGTGACAAGTGAGCAATGCAAATAGATGGCTTGCACCCTATCATATCCATCAGGTTTTAGTCAGGTTCTTGCTTTGAGCATTTTGTAGGCAAATGATTCCCTATCCTTTTTTTTTTGGATAAAATGCTTCTTTTAACTATTAACATTAAGTTTAAACAGTAGCTTTCAATGGAAAAATGCAGTCTGCTTAATCAGCTACCACAAGCAAAATCAAAATCGGGCTGGCGTAGAACCAAAATTGTCCATCACTAAACCACCACTTTGGCATACAAGAGTCAATGCACGTCCGTGTGATCCATACACATGTCCATGCTATTATAAATAATAATAAAATTAACACAGAAGTCCAAGCTCATCACTCAAGCAGCAATTGATATGAGTCCAAGTTCCAACATAGGGTGGGGGGTTCCATCAAAGAGCGAAATAGCATGCAGGTAATCGACACCCATACATCATTTCCAGGTACAGGCATTGGAGGCTTCTCAACCTCTGAAATGGTGATTGCAAGTGTTGGAAACTTATCATTCTGTTGGGCAGGAGGAGGGTGCCAACTATGTTGTTGCTCTCTTTATCCTGTAATAGTACGGCCAGCCTGGTGGCAAGGCCTTCTCTAATGGTGTTGGGACCCTCTGGATCAGACTGAATGTGCAAGAGGCACTTGGCAGTGCCCTTCTCATGGTGCAATGAGCACCCCCCCAAAATCAAGCAACTGTCTAAAGTGGGTTATGTCTAGCTTAAATCTTTTGAAGTCGGACAATAATTTTCCAGTGTTACATAGGGATGTGCTCTCCTTTCTCCCCATGTACCTGGGATGCCGAAATTTCAACCGAAATGTTCCCGATATCCCCTTTTTAGTGAAATTCAACAAAATGAAAAGCAAAATGTTTCCCATGATTTTGGGGATGTTTTGTGTTTGGGGGAGCATCTAGGGGATGCTAGGATGCCTCCTTTGAAATTCAACTTTTAGAAATTAAAAAACTAAAAATGAAAACATAAGACTTGAATTATCTAAACTAAGTCAAGTTACCTTATGTCTCCCCTAAAGTGACTTTTCATTTGCATTTGAATCCATGTATTTCATTTTGTCGTTTGATGTTGGTGTATCACTAATCAATGTCTTTTTAATATTATAAATTCTATGAGAAACACAATGGTGATTGCTTAATCATGTTTGTTACAAATTGCATGCCAATGCAAATATGTATTAAACTATTTTGTTTCATGACATTGTTCATGTTTGCAAATTTGATTCAAATCATAAATTGTAAATGTCTTTGTTTTTCATATCATATATCAATATGTTCATTGTAAGTTTTAAGTTTTAACGCACAAAAATTAGATGCATCATTTATGTTTTTATACCTTTAAATTTTATTTTTTAAGGATTTTGGAGATGGGATCCCCTATGCCAGGGACCCGAGTGCCCTCTGTGATACTTCCTAAAATTTGCGGGGTGTCTCCACATGTCCCTCTGATGTGTTTCTCTGCATCTGCATTTGCATCCCCGTGCTTTCGAAACTTGGTGAAACATTGAAATTTGCATGTTCATATTCACATGAATTAGTGAGTTGTCACACCAAGACATGCTTTTAGAAGGTTGAGTATGATTAAACATATCATCATTACTTTTTCCCTTATGCGAGAACATTTGCACTCTAATTAATTTCCATGTTGCTTGGAACTATACAACACAAAGGGAGTTTATCACCCATGAGGGCTATTTTCTAGGCAATGGAGGTGGGAGGGAACTAACCACATATGTAGAGAGTTGAGACCTAGCCCAGGGTAGACTCAGTAAAGGGACCAGACGAAAGCAAACGTTTAAGAGTTTTAACTCTACCACACAACGGGCATTTAGGTTGGGGAATGCCTAGATGAGTCTATATATTTCCAATAGCCAAGCCCCACAAATAAGGGACTTTGTCAAAAAATGCTTACTTTGGCTCCCCTAATGGCTTCCCATATGCTACAAAGTTGAAGGAGCCACGTATGTTGTTTTGATTTAAGTGTCCATAACTTGTTTAGGAGGCCATCCAAGATGGGCTTTTGACATAGCTACATATACCCATTAGTAGGGTTATATTTAGTGAAAGTGTTTGGCTTATTCCACTTACAATTTTCCACTAGTCTTGGGGGACTTGCAAAGCACAACTTGAGGTGATAAATAGAGAGTTGGGAATTGGGTCCTTAACCCTATCCAAAATTAGCTAGTTTAGGTTGGCTAGTCTATATCTTGCTTTCAACTCAGGCAATGGTACCCAATCTTTGGTTTAGGAGTAAAGAAATGTCCATGATAGAGTTGATGTCTCTTCTAAAAAATCCAAGGGTCAAGAACCATGTGTTTTCATTTAAGTGTCCATAACTTGTTTAGGAGGCCATCCAAGATGGGCTTTTGGCATAGCTACATATACCCATTAGTTGGGTTATATTTAGTGAAAGTGTTTGGATTATTTCACTTATAATCTTTCCACTAGTCTTGGGGGACTTGCAAAGCACAACTTGAGGTGATAAATAGAGAGTTGGGAATTAGGTCCTTAACCCTATCCAAAATTAGCTAGTTTAGGTTGGCTAGCCTATATCTTGCTTTCAACTCAGGCTATGGTACTCAATCTTTGGTTTAGGAGTAAAAAAGAGTTGATGTCTGTTCTAAAAAATCCAAAGGTCAAGAACCATGTGTTCGATGCTAGGGCTTTCCCTTCACGCAGTAGTAAAGGAGAACACCACAAAGATTGCTCATTGAAAGAGAGCCCAAACTGAAGGTCTCGACCTTTCTAGTTGAGAAAAGGTTTCTAAATTCCCCATGCCTTCTTTATGTCACCTGTGTTGGGATACATTAAGAGTTTGTAGAGTAAGGCATTGCAAGATTGTTTGTCAAGGGGTGCATCTAAGCAGATAAAGTTTCTCAAAAACACCTTCTACTCTTCCTTCCCTTGTAGAACTTAAATCGCCCATTTGGTGCACAGTGCTCAGGCTTGTATCTCATGCCTCCAGGGTTTCAATATAACAACTTTGTGAAAACTCTTGCCTCTAACGTTATTGGCCCTCAAAAAGTTTAGTTTTTTCATCTCTCTAGTAAGCGCTTAGACAAGGCAATCAATAGGAAGAGTAGTACACATTTGTGTGGTTGTGAACACCTTAATGTAGATTTGAAACTTAGCTACCAAAGCCATTGGCTTCGTTAACTAAAGGAAAATATCATTCTACTTTCTAAATGATCACCTCCCAAAGTTCTTTATGAAATGCTTGGAAAGCAAAAGGGATACTAGACATGCATCAACTTCTTGCTCTACCTATGGCATTGAGTTTTGGGCCCACTAGATTCTAGATCCAGATGTATCGCAAAATATTTGGACGCATTGCATAGTGCTTTCCATAGAATTTTGATCTTCAAGGATGGTGGGAAACGAGTCATCAACAAAATAGCCATCAACCAATGGTCCAATGCTTGGTTTAGGGAGAGGGATGCCTTTTAATTGGACCTTGGGAAACCCTATTGTGAATGAGATAGTCCAAGGCTTGAATAACCATACATAGAGGGTGGGGGCCAGGCAACACACTTTCTAGATGGATGTAAATAGGCCGACCTTTTCCAATTCAATGATTAATGAAAAGATAGGGGGAGGCTTATGCAAATAGGGTCTCACAACATTGAGGAAGATATTCTCAAAGCCTAGAGTTTTGAACATTGCAAGAATAAAAGGCCATTCTACTTGATGATCAACTTTCTCGCAATCTATTTTGACAAAAAGGGCATCGAGACCAAGGTGTTCCAAGCCCATCCCATTTCTTCTAAGACAATGATCACATTATCTAGGATGAAGTGAACTCTAATGAAACTTGTCTACTAGGTTGAATGATCTTAGCAAGAATATTCTTGATGTGGAGGGTGAGCGCTTTAGCCAAGATCTTGTATGAGACCTTCAAGAGAATCATTGACCTCTAATTTCTAATAATCTCTAGGTCGCTAGGTGTCAAAGTGAATTTGATTAATGATTAGGCTCTTGTTAATGTTTGCACTACAAGGATTATCTTCTAATCGCTTCCTTATACACCTGCAGGAGGTATGCCATGATAAAGTCCCATGTGGATTTATAAGATTTGCATAGAAAGTCATCCAATCTTGAAGAATTATCTTCAATTATCTCCATGAAGACCGTTGTCAATTCATTGAGAGTCAACGCATGCTCACACACATTTGTTTGCTCCTTCAAAAGGTGTTGCAAGACCATGTTGAGACAAGTTTGAATGGCCACCACGTGCTCCTTCGTGAGCCCTTGCAATTGAAATACCATCTTATGGCGACTAACAAATTCTCTTTCAATATTTTCTTGGTTGGTGATTCAGACAAAGGTTAGTTTGAGCATAATAATTTTCATCACAACCTCCTTGATAACAAGGGATTTAAAGAAATCATTCAATAAGCCTATTCCCTATCTTGATCTACTCTAGTCAGGCTCCCAACTTGGCACCTCTTGTCGAATGTACCTTGTCAACTTTAACAAGTGACAAAGCTTGGTTCCTTGGGTTTGTTTTTCCTCATCTTATGGATTGGATTGCAAGAGTTGACATAGATACTCCATTTCTTTAATAGCCTTATGACGCTTCTGCCAAACAATGACGATCTTATGACACTTCCACTAAACAATGACGGTTTATCACCCATATCCTCTTGTAAATGCAATGGCGCATTCAATATCATCATCCCACCAATTGATCTGGTACTCATCACCCATTGGTTTGGGAAGGATGTTCCAAATCCCTTTAATATAGTTTATACAACTTCGGTTCTTCAATTGAGATACACTCAAATTTCAAAATGGATCTAGTTTTGTGAATCCTCTTTTGGCCCTTAGGAGAATGAAAAATAGATAGGTTTAGGGTTTGAAAGAGCGACTTCCCTAAACACTTAAACAAGCGTGCCTTTAAAATAGTTGAAATAGAAAGAGTTTTGTTTGGACAAAATAACCTAGTTTATTCTTTTGAGGACCTTTTTTCTAACCTCTTGAAAATTGTACCAAGTGACCCTTTCTGTAACCTTTTGGAAATTGTACCAAGTGACCCTTTCCGTAACCTTTTGGAAATCGTACCAAGTGAACCACAACTCCAATGAGTCTCTATGCTTGAACTTGTTAGGATCATACAACCCAAGTCCGCCTTTGAGCGAGTTCCATGCATTCTTCTCAGACTACAACATTTAGACAAGTAACAAGCCTTCCTTGTCTTCTTGAGTTTCCACCATGTTAAAGTCATCGTAGACAAGCCAATGGGCTTATTAGCTGTGTAGATGTTGGCCTAGCCCAACATACGACCATGATTACCATGAAGATTCAACAAAATTCAAACAAGTTGTTACAAAGGGTCTGTTCAATACCCTATGATGATTGAGGCATACTAGGGGGAGACCAATGTTGCCACACCCTCTCTCCTTTTTACATGACTCGTCAAGACGTCTATAGTGTGTGACCACATGACACTCAAAGCAATTTTAAGCAAGAAATCAATAACTTTCACTTCCTATAAACAAAACACATTAAGATCTTTGAATAGAGTCCTAGTCCTATGGACCATAGCTTTTTAGTAGGAGCCTATCAAACTCTTGACATTCCACGATGTTAACTTCATTGAGAAATGGTAGTGATAATTTCCATGTTATCATAATCAACATTCTCACCTAGCTTCACCAAAACATCTTATGGAGTTGATGTTGTTGGAGATTTTATCACAACATTATACAATCAATCTTCTAAGGTATGAACGTTAGGTTTCGTTTGTTCTTCTTTGCGAGATGATGTTGCTTGGGGATTCATAAGAGGAATAGGGGAGCACACCCTCTTGCCTTCTGTCTGAGAGGATGAGGCTTGAGAGGGGTGCATTAGCTCTTTTCCAACATTTGAGGTTGTGGGGTTATTTAGAGCCGACTCCTTGGCAGAAGCCGGTTTAGGGGGTTGTGTTTTTTGGGCAGCAATAAAATTATTATTCTCAGAGTTCTTATGAACAATCTAGACCCATCAACCTTCAATGCCATTGTTGGCTTTTGAAGTAGACTAAGCTTGGGCCCGAGTGGCTTGGAAACACAAACAATCGAGGGGTTTGACTAGACCATAGGACTATGATGGATTTTATGATCCAGACTTTGGCATTGAATGTATGGGTTCGATAAGTTGATATATTCGATAAGCTATTTCATCATCTTATCACCTACCTAGATGAGGACAAACTCTTTCAGATCCTTGCACAAATTGATTCTCAGGCAAACCCTTTTCTGGGGTCTAGGGTGGAAAACCTAGGAGTGCTCATGATAGATAAAGCCTCCAATGGGCACTGAGATATGCTCCAAGAAAGGCCAGGGTTGCATAGGCTCTGTATAGAAAACTCAACCTACACAAGACAAGTTAATTGGGCAATGCTGTGAGCCGAAAAACCTTCCACCTAGGGGGAAAACACAAGGGTATTTTTGCATACTCAGGGTAGGTCCAGGAGCAACGATGGTTGAAACGTGCACTTTGTTAGGCTATGGCTGCTAATACAATGCCAATCATGAGGTTCCCAAACCTCCTTAACACAAGCCCTAATCATGGCCTCTGGCGGCATGCGTACTTAAGTAACAAAAGTTCTTTACATGAATTACAAACATTATCATATTCAGTGACAGCAATACCTATGGGAACTTTCCTTAGGGATTTTGTTATTACCTGATGGTAAACTTTCAGGGTGAATTTCCTGGCAGCCTTGGACGATACCATTGTGCTTGTTGTTACTAGACATTGGGTTTTTGCTAACACCTACAGCAGCTAACTGATCAACTGATCCAACTTCGGTTGGAGTAGTTATAAATGGTACCCAGAGGGTTTATGGCAGGGTTGGCTGGCCCAGGGCCAGTGCAGGCCAGCTAGGAAGGCTGGACAGGCAGTGATGGTGACAAGGACAGTAGTAAATTCCGTGCATAGACATATCGACAGCCTTACTCAAATTCCCTAGCAAATTCTTTTATTAAAGAATGTTAACCCCCTCCTTATTTTGATGTATATGTAATTTCCAGAAACAATGTTTGGGATGTATATGCTATCAATTATTTGGGAAAAGAAGGAAGAAACAGGCTGTTATTTGTAGTCCTGAAAAGCTGTCTAGGGATTCAATTGATGGGTTTTGACTAATGGCTCCTCAGGGTTCCATCCCTGTGGTCATTGTTTGGCATGGCAGCTGACAATATTAGTTGGACTGATGAAATTCACTTGAATGCTAAGTTGATGATGTCTTTTGTTCAATGATGAATTGATTATTTAGCTTTTGGTGCCTGTGGTTAGAATTAAAGCTTAGTATTATCCTGGTTAAATGTGGCAGGATTGCAGATGGTTATACAGTTGCTGGCAGAGTGAAAATGGAAGGTAATTAATTCAAAAACCGATCTCTATTCAACAGTTTATATCTTTTATGCTTACATCTTCACATTTATGGTAGTGTTTTGTTTCAAGGTCAGTGTTAAAAATGTATTTACTGCCGCCTTTGCTTTTGGTTATGTTAGAGTTTTGTTGTTAGCATCTGGTTTTGATGATGTTTGGCATTGCCTTTGGCAGGACTTGGAGTGAAAAATCATGGATTTCCTAGCAAAACTGCAAATGTGAAGGTCATACTGAATGGAGGAGACAGGGTTTCTTTCATCAGATCAGACGGCTATTTTTCTTTGTATCCTAAAAACCATCACTGTCCACTTTTTTGTTTCGATTCCTTGTGTGCACGCTTTACATAGCCTTGGATTCTTGCTCTGTATTTTGCTGTAGACTTGCATGAAGTTTGTAGGGCTGGTTGGTTCAAGTGATCTTAAATTCTCTTGTTATTTTGAGAAATTTCAGTCTTTTGCCCCGAAAGTAACTTCATCATATTTTCTGCAGTAGCTCAATATTAGGTAATAGGAAATCCACTTCACTTGTATTTTCAACTTAAGATTGTCGCTTTTTTCTCCTCACGCTAGGATTTCTCTCAAAATATTGGACCAAGTATCCCCTTCTAAACACAATCAAGTTATGGGCATACTACAGTTGACTCACGTGCATGAACTTCCATAGTAGCATCACATTCAAAATTAAAACAAAATACTAGAAAGATTGAAGTTAATAAAGTGAGAGTTTAAAAAATGTGCAAATAAAGGTGAATAAATGGCGTACAAATCTTTTTCTTGTATTTACTTATTTTGGCATACCAACTTACCTTCCATAGGGACAATTGTGCAGAAAGCTTCTATTAAAAAATGACATTCAATAATTTCAACAGGCCCATATTCAAGTATAATGCATATTGTTATTTAATACCTACAATTAGCTGAGAGTAAATACCCATGGCCTGAAATTCAGGACCTAGATATCTTCCCTTGATTATAACCTGCAAAGACATGGTCACCATTAAAGCTGTCTGCTGCAACAGTTTCTTGGCAATGATTGATTAGTTTTTGCTCACCACTAGGCTCCTTTCCTGCATCCACCCAGCTGAATTAAGAACTTACAAAGCTAATGCATGTTCTATTTCACATTTTTCCGTTTCTCCTGCCTCTCAGTAAGAGCTTGTTAGTAAGCTGGTTAGTAAGCTGGTTATAAAGCTGGTTTGGTGTTCTAACCAAACTGATACCATAAAAATTAACGAAAGATGAATAAGGGAAGTCCACATTTGGAAGGGGACGGCCCCAAGGGCGTGGGGGACTTCCCCCATCTCCCCTAGATAATTTCCTCCAAATATGAGGATGCCTGGAAGATGTGTGTCGATAGTTTGGAGGAAGTATGGATGTCCCCTAACCTACCTGATGCCCGTGCAACATTTGTTCTTCAAAAAAATTCACTTGCTAGTTTAACATTCAGGCCATTGCAAATATTATTTATGTAGTGCATGCCTGAATACTATTTAGTATGTTTTTATAATGGGGGATAATTCGATAATTGCATCAACAATTTTGACTTCTATGTTTGGTAGGTTTTTGTACCCTATCTCTACTCCTTTTCTTTTAGGGTTTTAATGTTCACATAGACAAAGTCTTTCAGACCTATTATTTAAGAATTGCCACTTTTATTATGTTGTATTATAGTCCTATCATCTATAATCTTTGTTATTAATATTGATAATTTTTAAAATATTTTTTGTTGTCCTTGTTGGTTGGTGTCTTGGAAATTTGGGGGTACCTTCCAGGCGTTCCTGAAATGTAATACCCCAGTTTTGACCTCTGGAATGTATTGGATCAGATTGTGTATAAAATTGTAAATGTGTGGTTATAATGATGGGAGTCAAGCCATGCGAGCTTAAATAAACGACCTCGTGTGTAAATGATGAAAATATGCTAGTATGGATTCCTACCGTGGAGCTCAAGGGCAATGTCTGACTAGTGAATGGCTAGGCATGTAGATGATGTAAATATATACTTATATGGACTGTGTGGTTGAATTTCCACGGTAAACTCAAGCTATGTAAATGTTAACGCTAGAATATAATATATAATGGTCCAAAATGGTTGCAGAAAACATGAGAGGGGCTATCATTCCACTAGAGGGGAAGAGGAAAGGGGGTATATGGGAAAGTAATACTTTATTGCCAAGTGTTAGTGTATGAACTAATCTCTTTTTCATGATGTGCTATAAACGAAGCCATCTACCTCCATTGACATAGAAATCCAATCATTGAGGGCATGTAGAGGTTGGTGGGTAAGTCTATTCACATAGTTATTGAAGAGTGTGTGATGTCCCTTTCCCTTTGATCGCCTCGGAGGACTTAATAGCCTATTTAATTCCCGTAGGCTATAGTTGGACAAGGGAATTGTTTAATTAATGTCGCTTTGGGTGGAAAAGAAACATTAAAGTCTACATTAATTACTTAATTAAAAGGGGTGAAAAGTAACTTTTGGGGGAAAATGACTAAAAAACTTTATAAAGTCATTTCTTATTATTTTAAGGAGCGGAAAAGTCACACGGAGTTTATAAAAGAGAGTTGGGCTCATTTAAAAAAAAAAGGAATTTGAAGAGCTCTTGTGGCTTTGGCTCTTAGGGACGAAAAACCCTAGAGAGAAAGATTGGATTCAGTGGTGAAACTATCCACCCTAGCCGACCGTGGAAGAAAGATCACTCAGATCTTGATCTTTTCACTGTGCTTCTTTGTGGCTGAGTTTCTCATTTTGGCGGCTGAGTTTTCTCATTTCATGATTGAGTTTTGCTTGTACGAGGGCCGAGTTCTCTTGAGGAGGTCGAGTTATTAGTGAGGGAAGTCAAAATGTTTTGTGGCTGCATTTATTGTTGAGGGGGCCAAGTTACCTTGCTATTTGGGGTCGATTCTGAGGTGTTGGGGTTGAGATAACTGTTCCTGGCCGAGTTTCCTGTAGCAGAGGTCGGGTTGACTGAGATAGGGGCCAAGTTTCTTGTGGGGAAGGTCACCTTCACTTATGGCTACCTTTATTTGCTGCTGGGACGAGTTTACTACTGCTAGGAAGGCCAAATACAGGTGGTTGTCATAAACAGGCCTGTCCACTAATTCCTGAGCTGCTGTACATACTTTTGCTAGGCCAATTCCTTTGCCTTCAAACCTGTTATCATCAACTGAGAGTTGCTGCATACATATTGTCACCTACAGGCATATTCCTCTTGGTATTTGCAGAGGCAGCCTACAGAAATATACACTAGGTTCCTCATTTATTTCTACTGTTCTATTTGTTGGGATTTTTCAATGTACTTTGGCTGTCTTAGATATTTAATGCAATAAATATCTTTGAGTCTCGATATTTGTGTTTCACTGTAAATCACAACAGAGATTAGAAATGCATATGAACTGTTTGATAGAATGCTTGTATGTAAACTGTTTGACGAAATGCCTACACTGCTAAACTAAGTAAAAATCCACAAAAAATTAGTGGGGATTTTACAGATTGGGCTAAGTACAATCATTATGGGGAATTGTAATAGTACATTTACCCTATCAGAGGGAATGTCATTCATCATTTCCCTCAACTCCCTCATTGCCATTCACTCCATTCTTTCATTATAACAGTCTCATGTTCATGCTCTAGACTGCTCATATTGTGTTCTCCATTGCTAACCATAAACCAATCCAGAAATTGACCAAATCAACATTGTGAAAGAGGTATTGCAGACCTTGGTTTGAAGAAAGATGGTTGTAGGTGAGCATGGAGGTTGGGCAAGTTAGGAATCCTCGACTCGCTATGTATTTGCTTCTCATTGGAAGCTGGAGAGCCAAGTGTTATTTCGCAAGCTATTCCTAGAAGGCATCCAACAGATTGGACTCTTTCTGCCTTCACTGAAGGGCTGTAGAAGGGAAGAATATCCTTGAGGGACTATTGAGCAGAGAAAGGGAAGATCTTCCTTGTTGTGTGAGGCAATGGAAGAGAGTGCCATGGCTGTTTGATGGTTGGATGAGATGCCTGGAGTGCTTTGTAACGAGCAGATTGGCTAAGCATGAGACCAAAGGGGTTTTGTTGAGTGAGCTAGAAGCATGTAACTTGGTTCCTTCCCCTTGGTGGCCTCATAGCCTAGCTTGGGTTGGTATCTACACTAGATGCCTAAGGTTGGGTGGAAAATTGCTTGTTTGCAACCAGTTCCTTGGATCATCTTCTGTTAAAAGATAAGTTATCTGTCTTTGCTTATATGCCTTCTAGCAAGTTAATGTTATTTTCTGTTATGGAAATATATGAAATTGCGTGTTGTGTGTGTTTATGATTAATTCTAAATATAGGCACTTTGCTACAATGAAATATGTTAATCCATACTTATTTAATTCTGCTGCATTTTAATTATCTCATCCTTGCATCCGTTTATACAATTTTGGATTATGGTCAAATGATCTTCTGAGGGCCAGAATATGAATGCCCTATTTAGTGGCTACTCGTTCTATGGATGGGTGTGTTGGGTGGGGATGCCACATGAAACCTATTCCTCCATCCCCCCTCATGTGGAGCATGAAGCTCGATGTAGCATAGTGCTTCTGCTATTGGCTATGCTCTCAAATGCTAAAAACAACTCTCTAAAGTTTGTGATGGGATATGATAGGATTTCGTCTGAAATATATTTGGAATGGATTGCTTATGGGTCCCATACTAGTTTTGCACCATATCTCATTCCAATACATATCCTTGATGGATTTATGACTGATCTCATATAGGTTTGGTTCTAGAGTGGATCTGGGTAGATATAGGGGTTGGGGAGACATATCTAGTGTCATAAATAAAACAAAAATGACATCTATGACATTTGCAAACTAAACACATGTATAGATTCTTGTTTATTATCTTCAAAACTGACCAAACATGGCCAACACTTATACAAAGCTCCCAAGATATAGTTAAAACTTAACAACTTTTTGTATCTCCTTGAATTAGTCAACAATATAACTGGCTATTTATAATCATTCCTAAGCATATTTTCACCCAAACATCATTAAACCATAATTTATATGCTTTGTAAACCATTAAGAATTTGCTTGCTGTCTTCTATATTTTATTTTTCATTAAAGATGAACTATCTAACTGCATTTGTTGATACAAAAAATGGAGCTACCCAAACCTTTTATCCTTGTATTTCAAAGAAAACAACTAAATTAGACAGTTTTGGGCACTGATAGGCAAGTATTTAAAGGCAATCAAAGGTTGATAGAATCTTCCCATCTTCTTCAACATTTTTATTTGGCATTAAATGCACTAACTAACTGCATTTCATAATACAAGGAATGGGTTGTTAGAACCTTTTACCCTTGTCTTTCAAAGAAATCAATCATAGTAGTCAAAATTGGTCGATTCTGGTTCAGATGGTTTTGGGCGTTTTGTTGAAGTTGCGCATGCAAATATAGCCAAACTCCCACACATGAAAGTGGCAGTGGAAACCCTACCTATGAAGTTTCCTTCACTCACCCTTCTAGGGATCCCTTAAGATTTATCCCTCCAACTCCACTTGATGACACACCCACATCAAATAGGAAGAAAACCGGCTTTTATGCACCTCACACCACCTTTGGTTCTCATCTGACCATTGATAACGAATGGAAGAAGCAATAGAAGGACTCATCTTTCCAATGCGTGGGTAGGAGATGGTATGATTTAGATACTTCTTTCCATGTTGCCCACTACCCCTATTATTAGACTTATGTTAGATGCCATAGCTGTGTGTGGTTTGGCCTTCAATAGCCTAGTTATCATGAGCTGAGGGGGCCACATTTGTAGAATGAAGTTAAACACATAAATGATGACTGGACGAAAGATAGAGATTTATGGAGCAAAATAGTGTGTACCATCATATTTGATGGATGCACTGATGGAAAATCCCACCACATAATTAATTTCCCCATTTCTTGCCCACAAGGAACTATGTTTCTTAAATTTCTAGATGCACCCAATGATGTGAACAACACACAATTCTTATTTCAGCTTTTTGGATGAAGTAATTGTGGAGTTTGGGGGGGGGTGAGGGGGTCGAATGTTGTACAGGGCATCATGTAAATGTCTCTAACTACGTTGTTTCCTCGATAGGTTATTGGAAGATAAAGATAAGAGAAGATAATTTTATCAATGTTTATTAGGTGGCCACAAAGTTCAATGGGACTCAAAAGTACAATTAATGTGAATAATCAGTGGGAGTGCGAAAGCAACTCCTATCATGAATCTATTAAAAGTAGAGAAAGGGCTAATTAACACAATTAGAAGTGCAGATACAAAACCAAGAACAAAACCATGTCAAACATACAAAGTTGTTGTTAAGGCATGCTCGGGTGAGACGCAGAGTGGGAAGAGAGAGAGAGAGGATGGCTCCTGATCCGAGTCATTGACCATTATGAGGGGACCAATGCATTGCTTAATGATGTTGTCCAACAAATATTTGTGGCCGAGGGGGCATTGCTATAAAATCTTGGTGGGAGCTTTGGATCGATGAGGTCCATCACTCCTAACATCCAAGGTTGAGGGGGAGAGTCTTCAAATTGAAGATTCACTGCT
>ML835884.1:20586-36652 GCA_009831015.1 Picea engelmannii | reverse complement strand
TATAATAAATGTAAGAGGACTTCTTAGAAGGTTCTACTTCTGGAAGATTCCTCCTCTAGAATGTTCTTAGGTGATGGTAGCACTATATAAAGGGGTTCAAGCAATGTAATGAAACATGAAGAGAAGTATTGTATTTGGAGCTGGAGCTCAATAGGAGGATGCCCCCTCGAAGAGGCAAGTGAACAGGAGAGGATCCCTTCCGTAATAGGATCCATTGTATGGTGTTGCCCTACCTCAAGGGTTTGATATAATAAAGTTGTGGTTTTTCTATATGGTTTCATATATCTTGTGTGGTGATTGTATTCAGATATCTTTGTCTCTATTGTGATATTTTGTATTCAGGTATTTGGTTCTTAACAACTTCAGATCAGTATTAGGTTCTTAACAGCCATTCCTCTTCCTTCAAATCAAGTGTTTGAGGAATTTTAAGTGTCTCCTTAGTGTCGTCATAAGTATGACATAAACATCATGGCAGTATGCTTTGCTTGACACTTGCGACACTTGTGAGCAACGTGCGACACTTGTGACACTTGTGAGAAACATGCGACACTTGCGACACTTGTGAGAAACATGCGACACTTATCAAAGTGAGTAATGTTGATGTGTAACAGATTGCCCCCCAAAGTATGAAGTTAGAAGGTAAGAACTGATAACTGAAATGCTTTGTAGACTTTCAAGAAAGGGTATAGACGTGGAGAACCTGACAGAAGCTGCACACAAACATCCAACAAATATTATGACATGTTTCAAACCCAAGGTAGGCATACCTATTATTGGGTGATCAAGACTTGCAAGATATGGCTGCCATAAAATACAATGCGGATCCATAATTGTATTGATAAAAAGGTATAGCCACCAAGGATACAGTGTGGATCTATACTCTGATGACCTGAACTGATCATAGCCATGAAGAATACAAAGTGGATCTACAAGATGACAAGACATAGCCACAACCAATACAAAGTGGATCTATGTAACAGTATATGTGTCATTGTTCAAGAGAAACGCCTCCGCAACCTGGGCAAAGTACATATCAAAGTGATCACTCAACCCAGGGTCTTCTTACCGATCCCAATGTAGTACGAATCTAACCATGTGAATAGATGTCCTGATGTAGAACATGGAAGAAACCACTTGATTACAGGTCAATGATGTAAACCGTTAACAAGCGCGAGGGAGATCACCATTAATGTCAATGATTCCCAAGGTACCCTAGTACATTCCAACGAATGTGAATGGATGAGATAGAGTCGAACATCTGTGGAATCATCCGATCAGAGGTCAGTGATGTAAACCCACTGTCGGACGTGAGGAGGCCTGCCATTAAGGCATGCAGGTCTCAAAGTACTAACTGGTTTCTAAGTCTAATTCCTGGATAATGTGTTGAAGTCGACATGAATAGGCTCGTCGAAGGAGGGCCTTGATGTATCCCCCATCAACGACATGAAACGGACATAGATATGTAATTGGCAGATCAAATGAACATGGGCTGACACGGGTATTGAGACAAGATATTTGTGATGGCTGACTCTCGAGGCGGATACTTCCCCTGAACACTGAGACACAACAGCAGAAACATTACATGGACCAAAACTTGATGATGCAATGGATGTTGTGACTTACGTCAGGCGACCCAAAGGAGTGAAAGAAACTCAAAGGATTGGCTCAGTGCAGAGGTTCAACGGATTAAAATGCGTGCAAAAGACAAAGTGTCGTGTTCAAGGGCGACTCTAAGAATTACTTGGTAATGTTCTCAAGAGACTGCTTGACTTGCTTCTTTCAAATTTTCCCCCATCCAGATAGACGAGTACCTCTTTTTAATTTAACGAGCTCGAGGAGGGTAACACATACTCGATATAACTCACCTTCGGTAAGTTCCTCTTCCTTTATTTAACGAACTGGAAGAAGTAAGGGTTCGGTCCCGTGCGGGCCTGTCGATGTTCGTTTTAGTGAGTCCAAAGACAGAAAACTCGAAGGTTTTTCATGATTATAGAGCCTGGAAAAACACTTAAAAGATAACTCTCTCAGTTCCTTTTTCATACAGTTAGTCTCACAAGGCCGAAACAGAGATAAACTACCACTCGAAAGACGCCCTTTCGAACCTTTTAACGAGTGTGAAAGGAAGCAAGATCACTCGACGATATTTTCATATTTAGAGAGTCTGAAAAGAGTTTAAAGATGACTCCAGGGGGTTCCTTTTTCGTGTGTCCATACGGGTCCGAAAAAGAGATAAAATTCTACCCAGTGTGTTCTTATATTCTCGAGCTTGAGAACGAACTAAGACTATGCTCGTGGATGTGACAAGGTAAACAAACGATCAGAACTGCTTTCAAACCTGTAGTGTCAAAACTGCAATCTAGAGGTTTAGTGAGGCCATCATATTGCCAAAGAAACCCACAAATAACTATACCTTATAAAAAATAAAAATTTATAAATAGTAATACAAGAAAAATCTTCATTTACCATTTCATTTTGCATAAGGATTTGTAGCAGTGGAGATTCTCATTTTGGAAGTGGATCTTGCTTTGCTTGATACCGGAGCTACGGTTGACCATTTCTCTCACTGTTTGGACCAGGTAGATATTCATCTCCCCCTCTTTCAATTACATGGTTCAATATTTGTTTTCACAATAATATTTAAATTAAAAAATGAAGCCCTAGGTCGCTCCAAAAAAGATCAAATCGGCCTCTATTGAAAATGATGGGAAAAAGACATTCTTTTACACAAATGCTTCTAGAGGGTGATAGCATAGATGCCAAGGCCTTGATACTTAAGTAGATAGGTTGTTTTTGTTAAAGAATCCATAATAAACTAAAAAAATATGCCCACGCAGCCATTATGAAAATCATTTTAATTTTAAAACGTTTTATTGTTGTGTGATGATTATTGAGTCTTAGAAAGAGGGCGTGGTCCTTTTTGAATAGTATGGGCAATAGATTTCAAGTTTTTAAATTGCTTAAGAAATTGCCGAAAAATTGAATAATGAAATTCTTTTTTTTTGTAGGTGATTTTGGCAACGACCATGATCGAGTGGAAGGAACGGGAGCATGAGCTCGATAATTTGGCTGCTTTGCGGAGTCCTCGTACACAGGCCGTGTTGAGGGATTGTGGCATTCTAAAATTCTTCAAGATACAAAAGATGAAGAAAGAGATCCTTCTGCTCGAACACATAATCAGCTTGTGGGATGTTGCAGAGCAGGGGTTTCGAATCGGAACACAGCTTGTCACCATCGAGTTGGAAGATGTGTATTTCTTGACTAGCCTCTCGAAAAGAGGGGTTCCTATAGCTTTTTCCAGATAGAGGGCCCTTCCTGAGCAAGTGGGTGTGTATCTAGCATGTCACTGTGTCCCAGGAGAAAGACTGGTGGGAGGTAGAATCCCAATCAAGGATATCAGAGATTTACCCCTTCAATCCATTTTGTTTTCTATCACGAGTGTGACAAGAAGCACTATCGCACATCTGGCGTCGATATCACATGTAGCTTATGACGTATAGTGTTTGGAGCCAACACTGTTTAACTGGAGCGCAGGGTTTCTTCGGAATGTGAAGGAACAGGTTTCGCGGTGTAGGATGGGGCAGAAAAATTTCGGATATGGTTCATTCTTGGTCTCATTATTCTTAGAGTGCATCCCCCAGATGCAGCCTCATATTGCATTGGAGATATGACCGGTGGGAGAACCACGGATGGAACGGTGGACTAGTCTGTCTCCGAGACTAGTGGCAGAGTCAGAGTTTCATTTCACTGGTGACTTGTTTGCTTGGCTGAGACGCTAATATCTTTGGATAGAAGAATTCCCATATGCCAATGTGGACTTTCGCGGGAGCATGGATTTGATTCTACCAGCGGGGGAAGATTGGGATGCGTCAGGTGAGAGACTAAGCAACACCTTGTCTAGTTTTTGCTTTAAGTTTTTAACGTATATATTTATATTTTTGGGTACGTGGAAGAGTTTTTTTAATGGATGTATTGTTTTCAACATCCAGACAAGGGAGCAGTGCACCCAGCTGAGATACCAATACCAGGATGTCGCGGGGGTGCTTAGGTTGCAGTAGATCTGGGAGCACCAGTGATAGGTCTCCGGGAGGTTGAAAGAAACCTTCAAGGCCTCACGATGGTCATTCCTCCTCTACGGAGGAGAGAAGTGCCTTTACATCTACAGAGGCACACTGTGGGGGTGCCAGAGAATGTTAATTCTCTCCTGAGACGCATAGTACACGGAGTGATATGTTACTCTTAGCACGATGCAGTGCAGAGAGATTAGAGTCTCTCTGGTGATTGTATATTTTGTCTGACTTGTCAGAGGATGTTGTATGGGCGTAAAGACCCAAAATTTTTCTCTTCCAAATACTTTTTTTATGTAATCAAAACATTTTCAGTCACGCTATGTATATATATACAGTTCCAAGTTTTTACAGTGCCAAAAAATTTGTACATGATGATGCCTTTAATGTGATGTGTTTTAATTTACATGTGATGTACAAATTGTTTTCCTTCATGAAATCTTATCTATGGGCGAGATACCGATCCATGATGTAATTAGCTAATGAATCTGAAAGATTTTGAGTTCTCTTGGAATATGTCTATATTCGATGTAATCAAATATTCGTTCAAGACGGTGAACTTGTAGGTGGAGATGTAGCAGGATAGGATTACGAATAGCGTAGATACGGTTGAGTTGATAGACCACGAGTTGGGAGTCTAGGTTAACAATGATACGAGAGATACCTAGGGAGGAGGCTTGGGTCAAAATTTCGATGATAGCATGATATTCTGCCATGTTATTAGTCGTTGGTCCTAAGAAAATACCTCCTGAACTCACCACCTCGTCAAATTCGTAAATGACCCATGCTGCCGAAGTAATGTTCCGGGTGTGTCGACTAGCGCCATCCACAAACCCGACAAAGATAGGAAAGGAATACGTCATCTACGCATGAAAACACAAGGCACAGTCATGAGTGGAAAAGGTAAATACTCGAGCACATGAAAGAAACAGACACACCAAACTAAAATACAATAATGTAGAAAGTACACATGCTAGGTGATATAGGCATAGTACTTTTTAAGGTAAATCCTGTTCCGGGGCTCTCCTAGGGAAATTCCATCATAATCGACTAACTCGTAGGTGCCTCTGTGCAGAACATGTTTCACAATGTAAGGGCCATGCCACAGAGGTTCTAACTTACCTGTCCCTAGTTTTTCATGAGCCTGGTCATAGACGAGGACTAAGTCTCCTTCTGCAAAAGTTTGAGGATGGATGGATTTTTCGTATTGATTTTTTATCCTTTTCTGATGTGCCTCATTAATGAGAGTAGCATCACGACATGTTTCATCCAGTTTGGTTAGATATAAGAAACGTTCTTCTTCAGCAGAAGTATGGGGTAGGAGTTCTACTTTAAGTTTCAGAGATGGAATCTCACACTCGATTGGTAAAACGGCATCGATGCCATACACTAACTGGAAAGGAGTGAACCTAGTTACGGTTTTCACGGAAGTACGGTAAGCCCAAAGAGTGGAGAAAAGTTGTAGATGCCAAGATGTCTTATTTTCCCCTACCATGCGTTGAATCATGGTTTTGAGGACTTTGTTGATGGATTCAACTTGTCCGTTGGCCTGAGGATAGTATGGGGATGAGTTTTCATGGAGAAAACCCAACTTGGCATGCAATTCACTCATCATCTGGTTCTTAAAGTGTGCAACATGATCAGTGACAATGGCACGTGGTACACCAAAACGAGTTATGATGTGGTTAAAAACAAACAGAGTTGCAGTACGACCATCGTTCAGAAAGGTAGGCATAGCCTCAGCCCATTTGGTAAAGTAGTCAACGGTGACGATTATATAACCGTGCCCCCCGGCTGAGGTAGGATAACATTGCATAAAATCGATACCCCACTTGGAAAAGGGTTCGATGGCGATAATGGGGTGCAACGTAGTAGGGTGGGTGCATGCCTTGTTGTTAAAAACTTGGCAGGGTGGGCATTTTTTGACTGCCTCAATACAATGTTTGAAAATCGAGGGCCAAAAATAGCCGACACATAGAATTTTTTGGGCTGTGGCCATCCCAAAAAGGTGACCGCCACAGGCTCCAAGGTGACAGTCATTTAGACTGCGTTCAGACTCTGCATGAATCAGACATCGTCGAAGGATAGTGTCAATACCACAGTGATACAAGGTGTCACCGATGATAAGATAACGATGAGAATGGTGGCGAATACGTCGACGCTCTTCACAGGAAGTGTTAGGCTGAAAGCGTTGGGTTTAGAGATAAAGGAGGATGTCTCCATACCAAGGATCAGAGGTGTTGATGAGGAAAAGAGTTTCGTCAGGGAGAGAATCTCTCGGTTCGATGTCTTCATCAGCATGGGGGAGATTGCAGATAAGCTCCGCAAACACCAGAGACTTTTTGGCTTTAGACTTTGCAAATTCAAGATCGAATTCCTGAAGGATGATGATCCATTTAGAGTATTTTCCCTCGAGCACTTGACGTGTCAAGACGTGGTACATGGGGTTTGAGTCCGCAATCATAGTGGTGGTAAATAGTATTATGTAATGGCGAAATCCATGGACAGCGATGACGACTGCCAGAGCCAGTTTTTCTACATGTGAATATCGAAGTTCGGGTCCTGATAGACTCTTGCTCAGGTAATAGATCACATGTTCCTCACCGTTGGGGCCCTCTTGAACTAACACCATCGCAATAGTGGAAGTGGAGGCGGCTAAGTAACGGATGTAGTCCTTTGTATACTCTGGAGGGTGCAATAAAGGTGCGTGGGTTAAGGCATGCTTGAGAGCATCAAACTATCGTTGAGCGATGTCATCCTAGATGAAAGGGGTGTTTTTCTGTAACAATCGCATGAATCCTTTAGTTATCTCAGCATAGTTACAAATGAAACAGAGAAGGAAGTTTTCTTTTCCTTGCAAACTTTGGAGTTGGGTCAAACTAGTAGGTGGGGATAAGGTCAGCATAGCCTTAATCTTTAAGGGATCCACCCGAATCCCATATTTGGAGACAAAAAAACTGAGGAGTCAACCAGATTCGACAACAAAAATACACTTATGTGGGTTCAAGCGGATGCGGTAAAACTAACATCGAAGAAAAATAGCTCGTAAGTGATCAACGTGATCTGATCAATTGGATGAGTGGCCAGGTAAGTTGTCAAGGTAAGGTTCTGCAATATGCTTGATATCGTGGAAAGCGTATGACATGGCCCGCTAGAAAGTAGCACCGGCATTTTTGAGACCAAAAGGTAGCTTTCGATAGGCGAAGGTTCCCCATGGGCAGATAAAGGTTGTATTATGTTGGTCAGCAGGTAAAATTTCAATCTGGTTATACCTGGAGAAACCATCCATGAAAGAGAAGATTACGCTCCCAGCATAATTATCAATGATTTGGTCGATGAAGGGCGTAGGGTAGTTGTCCTTTGGACAAGCTTTATTGAGATCCCGATAGTCAACACAGACACGGATGGTCCCCTATTTTTTGGCAACCAGAACAAGGTTGGAGACCCATTCTGTCAAAGGGACATGATAGATAAAGCCATATTTTAAAATTTTCTCAACTTCTGCCTTTATGGCTGCAATTTTTTTGGGATGAACTGGGCAGAGTTTCTGTCGAACAGGTTTTTCACCTGGGTAAGTCTTGATTTCATGCACGACAATCGAAGGGTCGATCCCTAGCATTTCTTTGTAGCTCCAAGCAAAGACATCGTGGAATTATTTAAACAGAGAGGTGTAAGATACCACTTCTTCGGGTGTACAATTAGCACCAAGGTTAATGTTTTCCACAACACCTTCTTTGATCGAAATATCAATAACGATCGTAGTAGAGATATTACCTAGATTCCCCTCAGAAAGAGTATCTTGTGTGAGGATGGGAGATTGTGGAGAATCAATAACATCAGGAGGGAAGACAGAGTGTATGTCTTTTTGAATTTCTTCCAGAGGCGGAAGAAAAGAGGATCGATGATGGTTATCATCCCAAGGTACGTCATCAATACTAAGCATTTCCATTATAGATTCGTCGGAAGGAAAAATTTGGGAAATGTAATCGATTGCGGATGATAGGGAATCCAACCATGACGGCATCGAGTAGGCATCGGGTGCCAATAAATGGGGGTTGTCTGGGGAGGGAGAGGTAGATTGAATAGCCACATATGCGGCCTCGGCTGGGCTAAGTGGCATGGTGTCATCGAGCACATCGAATTCCATAGGACTAGGTACAATCCAAGGGTCAGATGATTCCAAAGATTGATAATCCATAGTCGAAATCATATTGACGGTGGCAATATGATGTGTGGTGGGTGGAAGTGGTGTAGGGAAAGTACCCATAAGGCTAGAATATTTCAACAAGCCAACACCAACACTTTCATACGTAACTTTGTGGTCTCCCAAAAAAGGAATGTTGTTGGTAACAGGGGCACGAGCGTCGGGTGTACAGAAATCTAATTGATCGATAGTGACAATTTTTCCTTGATGGGGGAATTCTACACATCGAAACACTGACGAAGCGACGACAGTCATAGCGTAGAACCAACTTCTTCCAAGTAGTAGGTTGTAATCGAGGGGGGTGTCGACCACCTAGACATCAACAGTAACAGTTTTTCCGCCCAACTGAACGGCTAAGGATTGTAATAGTCCGTGAGGATGAAAACCTTGCCCATCAAAAGTGCATAACATCGTAGGGGATTTGTTAAGGGCAAGTGATTTTAAGCCTTTCCAATAAGCTAAAGACATGACACAAGTAGAGGCTCCCTCATCCAAGATAGTTCGGTGGATTTGTTGATTGTGAACAACAACATCGATTTGAAAAGCTAGTTGGTGGGAGAGTCGAGGCTGATGATCATCCAGATTAAACGTGAGGCTATTAGATGACTCAGGATGGAAAGCGCTGATGGCAGCCAAGAGCGTTCTACATTGACTGGGACAGTGTTGTAGAACTTCCAGAGAAGACATAGCACATGGTGCTTGATCCAAATCTTCAATGATGTTGTAGTTTTGGGCAGCCCACGAACTAGGATTAAAGGTAGATTTACGGATAGTTCTCTTGGGAGGGTGTAAGATGGAGTCAAACGAAGGTTTCTCGATCTGGAGCAGTCCGGATGGAGGGCTAGCAAACGGAGGACTAACGGAAGATGGTAATGGGTCCGGTAAGGAACCGTTAGTAGTCTTCGAATTATCAGGTCTAATCGGTGTGTCATATGTTGTAGTGCGAGTGGTCAGACTAATCACGTTAAACATGTAAATGTGGGCACTTGTCAAGGCCTCATCATGGGGTTGGTTAGAACTGCCCCCTAGAGTGGGGGTTTGAGCAACCAAACATTGTTGTTGTGGAAAAGGCTGAGTAAGCACAGCGGGTTGTGAATTTCCCTTAAAAAGTTTGGCCACTTCATCGCGATGTGGACAGTCTTGGGTGTAGTGATCATTGCCACAAATGAGACATGGGAATTTCAGTTTCCGTTGTGGTTGTTTTCCAGCAGCAAGGGTTTGAGGTTGATTTCTTGGTTGTTCATTGTTCTTGTTTTTCTTGGGTTTATTTCTTGCTTTTTTCTTGCCCCCAAATTGTTGTGAAGGGGTCGATTGGACCATATTCACCTCAGAGACCTGAGTTTGAGGGGACGTAGAAGAGGGTGCAGTCGAACTAGGAGAAGACGTCGAAGCGGACTGCTGGGTTGTTCCAGTCGACTGGGAAGTAGATTGGGTTTTGACAGAGCCAATAACTCCATCCACGTGCGAGGTAGACGATGGTTTGGATGGATCATTAGTGGCACGGGTAGCATTTGGGATCAACTCGTACAGAGTGCCAAATTGTGAATAAACCAAATCTAAGTAATGAGCTCGAGCAATAGCTTCTTCCTCGGTGACTACACCACCCATAGAAACATCACGAGCGATCTGGGGTAACAATGATTTAGTGAACCATTACACTAATAATTGGTCAGGAATAACCGCTTTGATTAGCCTTTGTCATCGTCTCCATTCATGAATATGATCAGAGATATGTACAGAGGTTGTCTGACGAAGGGAGGTCAATAGTTCGGTACCCGTCTCGTATCGAATGGGTAGTTGGAAGTGTGTGAGGAAGGACATGGCAAGAGAGTTGAAATCGTGAAAAGAAGCACGTGGTAGTTCAATATACCATTTTGCTGTAGAACCCGTAAGTGTTCGTTGGAAAAGATGCAAACGTATAGAATCGTCCATGAGGGAGTTGGATGAACACGACAAATGGAAAGTCATCACATGGTTGTTTGGGTCTTCTCCGGACTTTCCGTCGAATTTTGGAATATCAGAAGGAAGTTTAGCTGGAATAGTTGGCCAAACCGGAGAATGAAAAATAGGATCATTCATTAACCAAGACAAATCTGGGAGGTCCAAAGTTGCTAGGAAAGGTAGTTGTCGGTTAACCTGCAGGTAGTACTGGTGTGGCATAGGAACACCAGTAGGACCATACACTGGGTTAGGCGGATAATTGTAACCAGTGGGCCCTCTTGTATAAGGTTGGTGTTGACCAGGGTACATAGGATTTGAGGTGGTTTGAGAAACATGCGCGAGCGGAGGATAACCGGATGGGTTTTGAGGATTATAAGCCAGATTTGGTGTTTGTCCATAAAGATGAGTCCCTTGAGGGGGAAGAGGTTGTTGTGGAGCCTGAGGATTGTGTCCCCCCGAGAACTATGGGTTTCGTGGAAAAGGTATATTCCACGGATTGGGTGTGGGAGACACATTTTTTCCATACGGTTGATGGTAGGCTCTGGATTGAGGTTGCCCCCCAGCATGAGGGTGCCCTCCAAATGGAAGTTGTCCTCCATTGGGAGGATGCCCCCCAGCTTGAGGTAGAGTTCCTGGAATTTGGGAACCAGACGTAAACGACTGACCATTGCTTCTTAATAGATTAAAGCTACCAAGACCAGTTCCTCCGGGTTGTTGTATAGGTATAGAAATTCCAGGCATAACTTGGGTAGTAGTGACAGTGGAAGAATTCAGTGCTCTGTACCCAAAAGGGAGTGATGATGAAGGTCTGGGTGTTAGTGGTGTGCCAATTGCAGCTTGGCTAACCACCACATTACCGGTGGGAATAGTCGGCACGTGAGGGACCATCATAGAGTGGGTCCGCTGGAGAGAAAAAGTGGACCTTGGGCCAACGGACGATGTGTTCGGACCAATGGACGATGTGGCTAAAAAAATGGTAGTATCGGTAAAATGATTTAAAGGTACAATGTAGGTGATAGGTGCGTCAGCACCTATTCCTGTTCCATAAAGATCCCGCACCATACGCGGTGGACTTCAAACAATGTCTGTGGTCCAAAAGGGGTCGTCGACTAGAGGGTTTGAATGAGACCCAGTCGAAACATCAGAAGGATTGATGACATTGAATTCACCGGCTGAATTGAGTTGGAGAACACATCTCTCATATCCCTCTGGAATGCGGAAAGCCTACGGAGACTCTGAAACAATTCGAAAATTCTCTAAAGAGGTGGGAACTTCTCTTGGGAGGTTATAGTGTCGTAAACCTCGCTCTGTTGAGGAGATTCCTCCATAGAATGAGGGGTTAAATGGGTATTCTCTTCCATATCTTCTGGAGGAATTCCCTGTAGCCTCTGTGAACGGCGTGGAGGGTCGATGTTGGCGAAAAAGAGTCGACGGAACAAATCTATGGCCAACTACCAAAAAGAAGCAACATACGCTAATAGAATCTAGAAATCAAAACCGAGCAAACAAAACCTTCTCTCAATGACCGTACTAGTTGGTGATGAAATCCAACGTCGTGTGATCAAGTCAAGAAAGGGCGAGGATATGGTGGAACAGTTACAATGGAGACCTGCTTAACGAACTTTCACCTTGGTGCAAGCTTCCACACAGTAATTGTGGATTTACCCTCCAAGGAGCTCGAGTGAGTTTGACCAATGTCTGTTCCAGGTACAGTGAGACTTCCCTTCACTGTCACCTTGTGTAAGACCCTAAAGATTATGGCCACTAAGGTTACCAATTCGCAGTCAGCCCCTGGGCGGGTACAGTCAACAGTCCATTCCGAACGTACGGGCAGGGTATCTAGCCCGAAATCAACTTGAAAGGCTTCCACTCAACATTGTGGGTATACCTTTAAGCGATCCCCATATAATGATCTGACCACTACAATCAGTCAAACCACGGAGGGATAATCTCCATAGCTTTCCCGAGTGCGACCTCGTGCATAACCCCTGTGTGAGAGGGGGATCCCAGGAAGACTTATACGACAATTGGATTTGACTCTCTCTAGCTCAAGATGCTAATGTTTGTTTTGGGAACTTTGGAGAGTTATGCTCACAACCTAATCCAAAGTAATAATCCTAGTCTACTGTTGGTGGAGGATCCTAGAAAACAAAATGTTCTAGATAGTTTTTAATTAGCGTTCATTTTATAGTTGTTCTTTACTCAAAAGGGGTGCATGGAAGTGAAACAGATGGAATGATGACTCGATCCCCAAAAAATGCATCAAAGATGATAAACAATCATTTCTTTTCAATGAATATCTATTTAAAGGAGAGAGAGAGGGTTATTTTCACTAACAAACACTAAGAAGGAATGTCCTCAAACAAATTTTCTTCAATCAAATCCGATGTGGTGCTAAAACTTTTTGGAGATGTCTTCTAATATGAAAATCAATCATGAATATGTCTCTTTATTGTTTGTGTGCAAATAATGATTAATTCAAAATGACACTTCTCCTACTAATTAACCTTTTGGATCAAGGAAACTCAGACAAGCATAAGAAGGTTGCATACAAACAATACACCCTCTTGTTGTGGTCGAAAACAAGAAGCAAAAAAGAAAACAAAGAAAACCAAGAATTTCACACAAAAGAGAGATGTTGAAGAACAGTGACCTCAACAAAAACCAAATGAAGAGATTCATAGACTTCTGATGTCCTTCACCAGAGTTTCTCGCTCAGTCTAAAAGGAGAGAAAAATAGTGCATTGGTTTCAAACTCCCAACAGCAGAAAAACTCAAAAATAATGAAGAAGGCTACAAAATCTAAACAACAAGGTATTTGTTCCTCAGAAGGAAGGATGTCAAAGTTGAGTGGGAAGAAGCATTGACTCACAGAGAGGCTCAGCAAGTGAAACACAGAGACTAGACCCTGAAAAAGCAATTCTGGAAAGGTTTTTTGCCAAAAGAGGGTTGGCGCTCTGGTGTAAGGGGAACCAAGTGTTATAGAGCTCTATCTAACACATCCAGGGAGCACTGACACTCTGTTAACACAGCCATAGGGGTGCCAGGTTTAAAAATCTCATGAAAATGTCTAAAAATCCAAAATTTCAGTCGAATTTTGGTAACCAAGCTGAGTGTGATGGGGTAAGGAGTCAATCAACTCATGAAATCAATCAAAAAGGGGTGAACAAGTTCTGAAAACAATCAAAGGGTAAGACAAGGTCTATGAGGAAAAATCAAAACCAAAAAGTTTTGATTCGATTCTCCCCAGTGGAGTCGCCTGTTTCTGTTGAAGGAAAATCTCCCTGCGGACAGGAAGATCTCCTCTTGAGAGATAGACTCTTAACTCTTAAGACAGAAGACACTTAACGTGGACATTGACTTCCTTTCATATCTATACAAACTAATGCATGAGGAGGAAGGAGAAAAGAAGTACCTTTTATCGGCATTTTTCACTGCACACTTCGAGTTGAGCTTCAATCTCTCGCTCCTCAATGATCCCTGTAGACAAACAATAGTACAACCACTTCCTACTCTATTGATATTATCTTGGAATAGATCTATCTATCAGAGACAAGTTCATGTGAGATTAAACACAAACTAGAAAGAAACAGGCCAAGCGTGTCATATTAATGAGAACAATGATAGAAGTAACTTACAACCATAGATGCGAATGTGATAGCTTCGTTAAGACCCCTTTGCCCAACCCTTTCTCAAAAGATCCACTATCCGGATGACAACAACTTTACTGATTACTTTCCTCCAGTTCACTGTATGTTTCTTATGAGATCATAGGTTTCATGCTTCCAATTCTTCCTCCTTTCTACCATGATAGAGCCTGTTTATATAGGTTTAGAGAGGCCTGACCTCTTGAGGTATCTTTAGGGTAAGTTGAGGATTTTCCTCCTTGAGTCAGGGATCTTCCCTAAGATCATGGCTGAACCAGGAATTCGAATTCAACTTCCTTCAAAGATTGAAATATCTTCCCCTTATTCTCCTCAACGGACCAACTCCTGCACAGATTAGACAGTGCTCCCTCAAAAGGGGCATCAGGGCACTATAACGCTCCCTAGTAGGCTTAAGGGGGGCGCCAGCGCTCTTAAAATTAGTAGCGCTCCTCTTGCAAAGTTGTTTGGTGTTATAACACTCCCTAGCACTTTATAGGGGAGCGCCAGCGCTCCTAAGAGTGATATAGGGGAGCACTCTCTCCTAAAACCTTAGATTCGATGATTCTTTCCAGTGGCAAGAGGTTCTTAACTTCAGTTAGTCATTCCTCTTCCTTCAAATCAAGTGTTTGAGGCATTTTAAGTGTCTCCTTAGTGTCGTCATAAGTATGACATAGACATCATGGCAGTATGCTTTGCTTGACACTTGCGACACTTGTGAGCAACGTGCGACACTTGTGACACTTGTGAGAAACATGCGACACTTGCGACACTTGTGAGAAACATGCAACACTTATCAAAGCGAGTAATGTTGATGTGTAACAGGATGCCCCCTCGAAGAGGCAAGTGAACAGGAGAGGATCCCTTCCATAATATGATCCATTGTATGGTGTTGCCCTACCTCAAGGGTTTGATATAATAAAGTTGTGATTTTCTATATTGTTCTTCTATATTTGTTATGGTGATTTTGTATTCAGTATTAGGTTCTTAACAAGTGGTATCAGAGCACTTTCCTTGGGCAAACATTGTGGGAAAATATTTTTTATTTTTGCAAAAAAAAAAAAATCGGAGAAGAAAAAAGAGGGTCGCGACATTCTCAAAGTTTTTGGTATATTTCTGTGCAAAATTTGCAAAAAAAAGTTTTATTTCTGAGTTCCTCTCAGAAAAACACCCAATTTGAAAAACAAAATCGTCTGAAACGGAGTCCGGGAAGTCAAGATATTGAAGTTTTAAAATCTGCAAATTTTCAGGGGTTTTTTAGCAGACGACAATGTGATTTGTTTTAATTTTTGTAGCAGCTGGAGGCCGAATTTGCCCAAATAAATTACAGATCTGAGTTCCTCTCACAATTTCACCCAATTTCAAAAAACAAATCAGCCAAAACGAAGTCCGAGAAGTGAAGTTATGAGCATTTTAACTTCACCAGTTTTTTAGGGCTTTTCCAGAAAAAGCCGCAATTTTCTGTCGTAACTTATTGGGTCTATTTTTTATTTTTTTTTCATGAAAGTTGAGGTACTAAAGAGTTCATAGGGTGCTCAGATGGATATTTCTTCTCAAAACCTGAAAGAAATTCTTGAATCATTCAAAGCCCAATTGTTTCACACATTGGATGACAGATTGGATGCATTTGTACATGGCCTCACAGACAGCCTCACAGACGACCTCAATGATAGTTTTCATAGTATTCAAGATTCATTGAATAACATGCAAGAGATATTTCTTATGGAGGGCCTCAGGGATGAATATAATCAAGAAATGTATGCTTGGTATGATTTTGAGGCCGATCGTGATGATTGGTATATGGATAGTTGTCATTTCTAGGATGACAACCACTTCCATATTTTATTTGATGACTCTACTTCACCTTCTGTAGAAAACATCAATGTCCCACATCAGGATCTAGTTACCAGCGTTCAATCTGCATATTTTACAATGGTATTGTTTCTTCTAGATTCATCTTTGATCCTCTCCCACTATGTGGATGAATATTCTTATTTGGATCCACATGATAGGTGTCAGTATTGGGAGCATCATTTTCAGTTGGTTATTGGGTGTCGATATCTTTTGTGTGGAGTTCACATGAGCACTTGGACATGGGACCCGGGCTTACAATGGTGGTTGGACTACTTCAGCATGGTGTATTTCCTTTCTACATGGGACCTTGGTTCTTCAGTCTTCTTCAGCATTATGGTCCACAATTATCCATGGGACCC
>ML835884.1:0-20536 GCA_009831015.1 Picea engelmannii | reverse complement strand
TCAATAGGAGGATGCCCCCTCGAAGAGGCAAGTGAACAGGAGAGGATCCCTTCCATAATAGGATCCATTGTATGGTGTTTCCCTACCTCAAGGGTTTGATATAATAAAGTTGTGATTTTCTATATTGTTCTTCTATATCTGTTATGGTGCTTTTGTATTCAGTATTGGGTTCTTAACATTTTTTGGTTGTTTTCTTAGCTTATTACCCATTATTCAATCACTAAGCTTCATGGCTCTTGCTCATCTTTACTTATTTTGCACCATCTTTTTTCTCTTTCTTGAAGGGTGATTTCATGTTCTGTTTGAGTTTGAAATACGTGTCATCATATTTTCCACTAATTGAGAATGCAACAGATCCACCAAGTCTTTTGTGTGCATATGGGACATCCAATTCCAACAAGTCCTTTGTAAGCTCAGTATGCTTCCCCAGAAAAAGGTAGAAATTCAAATCATTCCATTTCGGGCTTAGAATTTAAGCCAAACAGATAGGTCAAATCTTCAATGGTGAAGATCCAACAGTTGATGCAGATCAATGGCTCTCTTGCATTCAGAGTCTCAAGCTCGCGCGGGGTTTAACAGGAATGACTCTGCAACTTCGGCATTCAGGCATCTGAACTTACCATTGGTTCAAATCTTCTGAAGTGTCCATAAGCTGAAGTGCCAAAGCGTTCGAAGCTCCAAAGTGTCGAAGCATGCAACACTCTCCTTCTAAGACACATCACTTTGGGTCCGTACTACTTCAAGATATATTCATGCTTCATAAATAAAAACTCCTAAAGCCCGAAGTGTCGAAGCACACGACACTCTCCTTCTGAGACACGTCACTTCGAGCCTGTACTACTTCGATATATTTTCATGCTTCACAATCCAAAATTGTTGAAGCCCGAAATGTCAAAGCATGTGACACTCATCCGTCAATACATGTGACAACCATCTGGCGCTAACACGTGCCTTACATATGGCCCTGACACGTGTCACTTGCCTTATGTGACATGTCAGTATCCATGACATCATATGAAATCAGAACACCACGTCACTTTGGGCCCTACCACCTCGGGATTTTTTCAACTCAGCATAGGCCGAAATTTCCGAAGGGTCGAACTTCTAAAGTCCTGAAGTTCTGAATTGGCACCATTGCTAAATAGGGTTAAAGGAAGTATAAAATCGCCAGACTAAGAAAAATTTAGCAGGGGCGCTAAGGTGGTAGGGTCCCTTAGATTGCATATTTTCAAAACTAATCAGAGGCTCACATTCATTTTGGGAATAAAAGACGCATGAATGTTAATCTCCTAGAACAGTTTCGATATTGAAAATCATGGTATAGCTCAAGAAGGAGCTGTCAACAAATCTAGTCATTTCTAGTGGTCTCAAACAATGTGCAGGCATGCCAATGCTCGACACATCACTCACCTTTGTCACTCTGAATCAATTTATGTCAAAGGCTCAATGCAATTCAACTTATGCATCAGTTTGGTTTACCATCAACAACATTTTTCAGTTATTTAAGTTGAGACATTTCAAGTTAATTCATAATAAGTGGTCATTTGTGTTTGATATGAATCACGTCCCTTTTAATTAATTTAAGTTTGAATTATGCATGACTGTACTCCAGTAGTGTCGTAGTTAAGTTAATAATTTGTTTACAACTTGGAACACAGAGTGAAACCTTGGTCCTAGATGGACAAGATCCTTAGCAACTCTGATAAATAGGTATTTTTTGTATGTTTTGGGGGTTCAAATTTTGGAGAAAAATAGAGGAAGCAGAAGGGTTGGACCTGCTCAGATCACTGTAAAATTCTCTACCTAGTGAATATATGTTGATGACAATTGTGTTCTCTTACTCAAATCTTTATGTGTTTAATCTTGTCTTGAATGCAAATTTTCTAATGTGTGCAATGTACATTTCCTTATTCTTTCAGCCATTGTTTTAGTTCATATTTTTATTGATCCTGCAACCTGTTATACAACTATTTTTTAGAGAAATATCTACTATTTGGAAACCTGTTGAATGGTTTGCATCTAGATATTTGTCTAAGTCTTAAGATATTATTTTAAGTCTTTATTCTCACATAGCAAGTGATTCATTGCATTTCTTGTTGTTGTTTCATGTATTTGTCTTTTCATATCCCCAACTGTCTATCAATATCCATACCATTAGAAAAGGAGAACCTACTTTTATAATATGTGGCCTGTCCAACCAGATTACCATCTTTGAAAACATATCCTTAAGCTGACCAATAAAACCAACTTATCAAAAAACCAATCATTATAAACTTGAGGTGGCCTATCTCTGCCCTTTAGCAATCAGGTGCAGAATTTAGGACCAACAGAACCCCCTCATCTTGATGATGTATCTTATGTATATAATTTAAGTTACTCACAAAATAGGCTTTGAACAGACCTTCTAGATTCTCTTCTAGCATGGTGTGAAGTCTATCATGAAAATCACCAGGGTAATCGTCAATAGTGCAGGTCTTAAAAATTTTATCTCTTTCTAAATACAATTTAGTGTGGACCTCGAATGTTTTCAAAGAAAAAGAATTTTCCTTCTAATGGGAAGGTTTCGTAGTGTTTTATTCATTCTTCGGGAAATATAAATGGGGTAAACATTTAGTCCATTCAAGGGACAAAATCTCATTTCTCCTTCACCCACATATATGCCCCATAACATCCCACAAGATTTTGGCCCTGCATAGACTATGAGAATATAATCATAGGCTACTCCAAGAAGAGATGTATCATCATAAGAGTTAGGATGGGTGAACAAATCATTCAGGAAGGTAGGAGGTTTGAACATGTTTCTAGGTACATAATCATCTCATAACATAGGATCTTTGAACAATAGGATGTAAATGAATGGATCAGATTTGGAAACGTTGACATATGGGTAGTGCAATACTTAATAGCTAGGATCTTCCTCGCAGACCATTTCTTCCTTCTTAGGGAAAGACAAAGGTTGTGGCTCAAAAGATGCAATGTATTGAATTTTCATTCCCTCCTACCAAGTTACTTGGTTGGCAATGTTGTTTCGCTTCACAAGAGGATGTAAGATATCGTCCAGGGAATACTCATAGTTGGGGTACAAGAATGATTTTCAACCAACGTTGTTTTGTGAGAAACAAGTGTATATATCAAAAATATGAGATACATCTTCATGTTCAATGTTAATTAGGGTGATTACAATTAGAGAATCACTAGGGTTATAAGTAATATAAATCAACTTCACTGTACATTTTCCTGAAAAATATGTTATGCTCCGGAGATCCAAATTTGTTCCTTTAATAGTCTAAGAATCACCCCTTTCTCATTATCTTGTGATGTATACAGGTGAAATTTCCTCCTCCACACATCGATGGTGTTTTTTAATAGGCCAATACATTTACATATCATTAGGGATCAAAAAACAAGGGGAGTCAAGGACAATCCTAGGTGGACATGGATTAGAAAAAATGATGATATCATGAGAGACGTTTGGAATATTTTGGGTGAAATATGGGGAAATATGTTCTTTATTACCGACAAAGTATTAGATCCAGACTCAATCTACTACATTACTAAAGGTGGTGGAGAGTCTATAGAATCATAAAAATTCCCTTCGGATTCTTTCATAATTTTCCCCTCCTCTTCCTGCAATGTCAAATATGCATCATAATAATGAGAAAATAACATAACCATTGGTGTGACCCAAAGAGTCTCATTATCTATTGCACTTACTTCCTCCAAGTCATTACTAGGATAATTTGAACATGAATGATCTACATTGTGAGATTATTCTTCAATATCATGGAGAAGCAAAGGGATTGAGGAGTGATAAGATGAATTAAATTCCTCTGGAAAAATATTTTCTTTGATATCAAAGTCCCCCAATGTGAAGAAGGGTTCAAAACGTGGTTCAACCATACCATCAATATGCATGTTGGTGTCAACATATGATTCAGGTATTACATCTACTGGTTGGTCTTACTCATTAGAGAGGGTGATTAGATGTGGAAGAAAATAACCAATAGGAGGCATGTTGATCCAGGTGGAAATCAATGGCCACCCACCTATTCCATTGTCTCAAAACATGGGTTTTCACCTTGGCATTTTTTCTATGGTTTTTTGGGTCCTGAACTTCTGGAGTCGTTTTGAGGCCCTAAACGATGTTTGTTTGGCCTCGATAGTTCCTACTATATAGTCAGTGGAAGATTCTAGGTTGAATGAAATGTGTTGCTCTCATATAGACCTTTCCAATGATCTATCATGCGCCCCAAATGGATATCACATGAAAACTTTATTCCCTTGGGAAGTTGACGTATCAACTACCCCCATCGGGGCCCACAAACCTTTTGGAATTTCATCTTCTGAGGTTAGTTTTTTAGATTTTATTTGTTTTAAAAAGGCCTTTGGAGCCTCATTGTAAACATAATCCTCTTTTGAATGAGCGTATCCATCACATATCTTCTCAAAGATAAGTTGCCACCATTCTAGAAAGTTCATTCACTCTGTATTTTTACAATTTCTGTACATTTTTGCCACTAATAAAAATTGTGATTTGTTGTATCTTTGTGTTTCTAGAAATATATGTGTATTTACTTATTATATTTTCGCCTTCATTTCATTCTCAAAATAATTTGGATCACATGTCTTCTAGATGAAACATATATATAATAAATTTAAATATTAAGGAGAAATCATTCAGGGATTCATCTTGTTTCTTCCAAAGCTTGAGTATCTCATCACACAAACCTTCATAATTATAGTTTTCAAAGGCATCCAAAAAATCATGCGTGAATTGTTCCCATGTATGGATGGAAGCGGTCAGCAAAGTCTCGCAGCGATCATTTACCCGACCCTCAAAGGTAAGAGTAAATAATATGTAGATGATACCCTCGTGATGAATATCATGAGAGTAAGAGTTCAAAGAAAATTGAACAGTATTTTTTGAGGCAAACGTTTGTCCCTCACCATCAAATTTGATTCATGAAAAGAGATATATTAGATTTCTAGTAGTGTTAGGAGGTACATGACCAGAAATGGATCGTCATAAATCCATTCAAGATGGGGCCACAGATAATAATAGAAAAAAAAATAGCACAACAAACTTTATGGGATCATATTGTCTTCTAGCCCTCCTTCTAGCTCCATCTTGTTGATGCAGGTGAAAATCCCAACGTCGACATAAGGGAGAGTTTCTCGATGGTAGGTCCCAATTAGACCCACTCTCTCTTGAATAGAAATCCCCACTGATATATGGGTCTGGTTTCCACTAATTAAATGAATTTCTCTAAGAAAAGAGACTTTTCCACTTGAGCTAGGATAAATACTAAATATAGAGCTATTATAATATGGTAATGCAATATTATAGTAATGAGTAGTTGCAATCCTATTCTAACATTAGCAAAGTCAATTACACGTATACAATTCAATGTATAAAATAGAAATAGTTCTTATTTCACATAATCAAATCATATTGTATACTTTTTGCATGTATATAACCATAAGCATGTTCCTATAATTGAATTCACAATCCATTTATATTTATTCTATACAAATGACAACTAGCAAGAATGACAAATTGAAAACACTTGCAGAAAAAAATCACCAATAGTGCACCATTAATAAATGAATCATGAAATTTCTTGTTATTATTCTCCCTCAAAGAAATAGTTTGTTTCTGGGAATATAATAATAATCAGAGAGATTTCCTATTCTCCTTTGAGTTCGATAAAGAGTTATATAATACCCAATTTAGGTTCTCCAAGTCCCCCTTATTTATCGGGTTACATTGGAATTATTTTATACCTGAAGGTGGAATATTGACCTTCCTAACTACATAATTTTTTAGTTACTAATGGTGCAACTTCCCTATTCTTCCCATTCCCATTACATTTTTTATTTTCCAAAACATAGGAAAATCATTATATAATAATACTTCCCAGTGTGATCTCCTCGGGAAGGAGAGAAAATTAAAATCTTTAGTGGTGAAGGGCTCTTTCTCTGAAATTTCATCCAAATTAATTTTTTTAACAAAAACTGGGAAATTTGAATTATCAAAAATGGTGCAGTCGAAACCACTGAAAGGTTACAAAGTCTTTCAAGATTCGGGCCAAACCAAGGACTCAAATGATCCACTCTTACAAGCTATGAATGACTAATTCAAATACTCAGATGACAAATTTGCATAGAAAAACATTACTGAATACACTCGAAAAAAGACTATGAGGATAAGAGTGAAGATACATTGCATCTAAATTATCATGTTGGGGTAGAGCTCATCTTTTTAATTGACTTGCAGGCGTGACTTCGTGTGATCAATGTATTTGAGGTTACATGTTTTTTCTTCTTATTTCTGACTTCCATCCAATCTTCATTTGCAGATGTTGGGGCATTTGAGATGCCTATGATTCCTAGATTGTATTGATATGAAACTTATTGCTTTTCCTAGTTCGGAAACTCAACTACCTTAGCTTGATATTCTCATCATGTCGATGAATGGGGGTGTTGTTCCTGAGTCTATACTTAAGGATTAAAAGTACAGTGTCAAGGCATCCAAAAGTGGGTAAACGATGGAGAAGAGGGTAACGCCAACCTTCGGTAAAGGAAACTAGGGAAGATTTCTACGTTGGTGTTGTCTAGCTTCTAACTATTCTTGGATAGTTATATCTTGTTCAATGGCTGCCCATGAACGTTCAAGCTCAACCTGGTTAGTAGCAGTTTTAAGAATTGTGTCGAAAAGGTTTAAAGCAATGTGCGTTTGGTTCGATAGTCCGGGTTCGATATTAGGCTGTATTGGTACAGGGACAGTCATGGAGGAACAGTAAAAGTAGGAAAGACTTCAAAGAGAGATTAAGTGTTGTCTCGATTTGGTCGAATAAAAGAGAATTTACGGTTTTAGAATAAAATAGGGATGCAAATCAAAGGCTCTTTCCCGTAACTGTATTATATTTTAATAAAAGGTGTGAGGTGGGGGAAAAACATTTAGCTGTCTATAGTGTAAGGCTTCTACCAGGGGAGAATCTCACGAATAAACAGAAGAGGAAAATGTAAGGAAATAACCGATGTAGCATAGAATATATGTAGAATTGTGAAAATGCAGATTGGTCTTACACCCACTGATAGTTGGTGCAGAGGAAAGAAAATAAACAATTACAGAAAACCAAAATTCATTCGCTATAGTAGTGGTCGTACTAAAGTATAACGAAGCACATCAATTATGAATATGAAATGAAATGAAATATGAAATACAAAGAAACCAACTTGTAACACAGTTGTGACGGAATTGAGAATCTTCATATTTGCTTGTATTAACTTCTCAATTGTAAAAAACTCTGTTACAATCAACACAAAAAGGTCCAGCCTTTTTTATTTCTTTCTGTGGTATATTTATACAATTTTACAAGTAAGATGGAATCTCAATAGTCACAAAATTTCGGTTATGACAGAGAATAGAGCAATCGTTCCATTTCTCCTATTCTATCTTCACTTGGTGCCAGATGTTTGTCGTTGCGCGAGCTCGGTACAGGCGATACATCTTTCCACCAACTGAGATATTAGCCGCGATGGTTCTGCTTGACAACTGGCTTCGAAGAAGTAACATTCTCGGGCTAACTGTTGTAGCTTGTCTTCCATCTGTCCATCAATGATGTCGATGGCAAATAGTTGCACGTTGGGTTTGATCATGCACTTATCAACTTGGACTATGTCCACCATAGTCATCTGAGAGATAGCGGCCAAATTTCTTTCTTCCTTTTCCTTCAGGTCAAGTGAGATCAGTTCCACATTCATTTGCATCAACGTCTCGGCATTTCCTCCGTTGTCAATGACTAGCAGCTCGTCATCTATAGAATTAAAGGCCTCCTCTAAGGAATTGGTTATATTTTGGGCTTGTTGCTTGCCTTCGGTGATATTATGCTCCCATTCCTTTAATAAAATGTTTCCTCGGGTTTGCTCTGAAATGGTGAACCTGGGGGTACCCGCCGAAACCCTGTTGTTCGTGGCTATCACAGCCTCCTGGAAGGTAACCCGAGCCGCTCTGGCATCCCTTTCTCTAGAAGATAGGTTTTCGGAAACTTCATTTACCAACAGACAGTGGTCCCTGATCGCTTCTACCTTGGCGAGCAAATTTCGCTGCGCCGCAGAGACTCTTCTCTGAATCTCGATCACCTAGGATTTGAACATCTCGATATCTATCATTCTGTTCTCGACGATCTCCACCCTAGCTTGTAGCCGTTTGATTAAATCCCTCTATTGGCTCGCTTGCATCCGACCATCTCGAACCACCAGTTGTGCTTGCTCGAGCTTAGTTTTGAGCATTTCTATCTCATTCTTATCGGCCAACCTGGCCTGCTCCATTTCTACGCTCACCTGGTCTTTAGCAGTCTCCATCACTGTGGCCAATCTAGCTTCAAGGGTCCTAATAAGGTGATTCTTTCTTTTAAGTTGGTTTTTTAGGAGCCTGACTGAAAATTGATTCGCCGAGGCATATGCTCCTAGTGTCCCTGCTATCTCGGTGGCAAATTGCTCATTTTTCTTGTCTTTTCCATCAGTTACGACTTTATATGTTTTGGAAGTCGACTCTCCTTCTTGATATAATTCCCTTTTCACTACTGCCTTTCTCTTTTTATCAAAGAAAAACTCATTAGGAGGGAGTTATTCTACTCTTATGGGCCTCATCTCTTCATTGAATATCCATCCTGCATCAATATTTCCCTGCGTCGACTGCAAAGGGGTAACCAATGTGATAGGTTCTCCGATCTGCTTTGCTGACTTTCCTGGAGTATCGATCGGACTCTGCTTATTCGGCTGTTCTAGAGTCTTTATTTCTGTCTCGGGATTCTGCTTCTTTGGTGGGTCTACAGTCTTTTCCTCTGCTTCTGGATTCTTCATTTGTTCCCCCTCATCCTGGTGTTTTCCTTGGTCAGGAGTCACATCCTTAGAACCTTCGACATCCTTCTGTTTCATCTCCGAAATACCTGGACCCTCGCCTCGCAACACAGTGGATAAACAGCTACGTCGATGTTCCTAGAACTTTAGAACATTGGCTCTTTCCTCGGGTGCCAAGGATTGTATCCGGGCTAGAATATCCTCATAGGACCTTGCTCCTCGAAAAATGTCATCTGAGGGTGAATTCTCATGCTCGAATCTCTTGAGCCCACAATTTTCCAAATGGTTTCTCACGACCCTCTGCGGATCGTGCTTCTTGTATTCGATGGAGACCAAATTTAGTTCTTCCAGGGCTGTGGGCTCGGCCTTGGCATGCCCGAAATCTAATAAAGAATAAGAATTCAAAAGAACAGGAAATGGCGGCCATACCTTTTTCGAGTACCCTTTAAGTTCTTTGCTAACACTGCCAATTACCGTTTGTCGGGCAACCTTGCGACAAGCCAACTTGTCAGGAATGAACAATGGCAGTGCATGTGGGGGAACAGAGGCCCCGAAAACTCTGAGGTAGGAAAATTCATCTTCTACATACCAGTCTATGATGCTGCTCAGATTTTTTACTATGTTGTCCGAGATCCGGGGTGGCGGGTGACCAAAAATGGCAACATGCAGGGGCACCATCACCTAGTTAAAAATTTCATATGCAAAATTTTTCGCTTTGTTTTCCCATAACTTTGCATGATATACATGTATGGGTTCGTCTTCAGCCAGAGTCCAACTCCTTCTCATCAATGGAAATGGTGTCATAGAACAAATTGCATCCATAATGTACGCGGACATGAAAAATGACGACGCCTTCCCATTCTCCTTCTGCTCCCGGTACTCTGTGACCCGATTGGTCAAGCTATCTGAAAGCATCTTTGCCCAATTAAAGGAGAAACATTCTGCGACCCGAAACATTAGAGGCACCCACGCAAGGAAAAAATGCGATGTGTCCTCTCTCCCATATAACCGGCATGTCATCATGGCCACATATTTATACTGCGGTTCTAATGAAGCGATTGAATAAATGTTGTGGTTATCAGCTCTAAACTTCGCGGTGCGTGAAACCCAATCCTTTATCAAACTGGACATGGTTTTATCATACTGTTCGCACTCCTCCTTGAATTCCTCCAAGAACTCAGCGCCATATGTGTAGTCAAACGTCGTGGGTAGCTTATACATGGTTTGTAGATGCTCAAGCCTAAAAGTCCCAATGGTGACTCTCTGCTTGTCCATGATAGTCCTAGTCGGTATGTCCACATGATCTAACGCCCATCGGACCATGTCATAATATGGAAGCAACCGTGGCATGGCTTCTACTCTGTGCATTATGGATTGGACGACTATTTTGTACTTGGTGGTTATATCATCTCTTTCGTTGTCGTCGGAGTCGTCGGAGTAATCTACCAATTCTGATTGCAAAATGTCTGAAACAAATGACCAGTTAGGGATCGAGTCGACACTTCGGGGCGAAGTATCAGAGACATTGTCTGAGCCTTGTCCTGAAACCTCAACATTTGCCTTTGCTTCTTTCTGCGGAGCCATGGATGAAGCTTGTGTTTTATCTCTTCTGCGATAGAACTGCGTATACATACAGAAGTCAGTTTACTCAGAAGTGATGAGCTCTGTGTGCTATGAAAATGCATTTGTTATAATGAAACACAACTCTTACATATATTTGAAAAATCGGTACCTTTCAAAACAAGCCTGTCCAATCATATTTAGAAATAAATTGTTGCCGTAAAAATCCGATCTTATCTTAATAGATTTACCCTATTTCCTCATTAATGTCATAAATTTTGGCGATTTAAAAGTTAGTTGGCGTATGGAGAGAAAAGGCTTCCTCGTGAATACTGCAAGCATTGAAACACAGGATATGTCTTGATTTAGCTTAATTAATCCAATCTCACCAATGTTAATCAATATCTCGCTACTCGTTATATCAGGGATTTTTCTTTAACATTTTGAGTCTTTAACACCCGAGACTGCGAAGAGAGACTTTGGTTAATAAAAAGGTAATCGTGATCTGAGGCTCGATTAATTTTATAATTATTACTTTCGCCATATCGCGACTCGGAACTTCAAAGATAAGTTTCTAGGAGATTTATATGCCGAGCTGCGAAACCACAAGATCGTGATAACATGGCTTAATTAAGGGGAAGATAATATTGGATTAAGTGGTTAATTAATCACGTTATAATTACATCGTGACTTCGTGAGTCGGGCTTTAGACATTGTAACTTTTGAAAAAGATAGTGCCGAGTGGCGAAATGCCGAGAACAACTTTTACCACGGTTAGATTTTTGCCTTTAATCCTTGACATGGGTTATCTAAAAAGGACCTCGCGTTCTCGGCTCTCGGGGATGTGACAATAAAAATTTGGTTTTGCTGAACGCCGAGGTGCAAAACCCCAACGATGCTTAATCATGAGTTAGGGAAAACTTTACCCTCGTTACTGTCTTGAGTGGAAATTTAAAATGACTTCACTTTTTCGTGACTCGGGATGTGTGAATTACATGAGTTATAGTATCCGACCTGCAAGATCCTGAAGTAGAACAAAAAGAGGAAACATTTTTACGAAAGGTAGGACTTGTTTCGAGAGTAGAATAATCATCGTTGCTCACGTGACAAAATTTCAAAGGTCTCAATATCTCAGAGGGAAGAAGAAAACCATCTTTAGATTTCAAGCATCAAAATCAAAATTGTGACAGGCTAAAAAAAAACAAGGGCGGCTCCAACATAGGCTCCAACTAGGGATCCTGCCTTCCTGTGAGGCGGGAAGAACAGTAGACCATGTGCCAATATTGGGTAAATGGAGTCAAAAACTCAATCAGGCGGAAAGGTTCCCAAGAATAGTATATCGAAGGGGGAAAAAGACTTCTTTCTTTACCTTGAAAAGCCTTTTCAAAATCAGATACTCTTTTTAAACAGAGCTGTAGTCCCTTTCACAATTTTCCCTTTCCCGTACTAAATTCAGGTATGTTTTAAGACAATCAAAATAGTCCTAGGAGACCCAACAGATCTTGCGGCTCTCATCTTGCATCAAAAGAATGAGATTATATGTTTTTAATTGGGGAGTCCCATCTGAATTTGGGATGTGGATCAGGTCTTAAAAAGCATTGGTTATCGGAGTAGAGTGATATTCATGTCTAACAGCCTTACAGATATCTCAGACATTGCTTCACTGCCAGCGAGCCTGTTTAGTACCCCAGTGAAGTTATCTGGCCCCTTTTACTGAATTTCCTTTCACCACTTTGGAATATATTTATGTATTTAAATGCTGAGACAAGGGCAATCATTTCTGAATTTCCTTTCATCGTCTCTTGGACTAGGTGGGGGAAATCATTTATGAATTTCCTTTCACCACCTATCTTATAATTTACTTTTTTAGAGCGCGAAGATGGGGGCAATCAGTTTGTATCAGGGCTTATATATGTGTAATATTTTGCATTATAGGTATGTCAACTTACTTTGATTACTCGGTACCAACCTTCCCTCAACCTTCACAACATCTTCGTTCTTGGGGAGAAAAGGGAAAATAAATTTTTAAGGGCAACCCCTTTGAGCAAGCTTCAATCCTATGATACCGTTGAAAAACCTAGGAAAGTTAGGACCACTCTAAACGTTCCTTCACTTAACAGGGGATCGAGTAGATGCGTAGACCCGCTTTCTTACAACAATTTGTTTTGAAACTCACGAGGTTGAAATGAAAACTTTTATCCCTCCGTATATGAGACGGAAAGATGGTGACTTTCTAAAAGGTAAGCCCGAAAACAGAAAGGATGCCAGGTAGTGATTTACTGACTGGAAATAAAGAGGTCAAACAAATCAGAACTGATTTTTGCAGATTTTTCGGGGATAACTTACTTTAACCGACCCTTTTAGATTTGGCGAATTCGCTTAAATTGTTTAAATTTTTGCAAAGATTATCAAACCAAGAAACAACTCTGCTATCTATTAGTTCAGATGATATTGCGGTTTGCATGGCGTTACCTCAGTTTTCTTTAATCAGTTCTTTAATTACATGTCTTTTGAATAATCTCATCTTTACCTCTTCATTCCACTTTCTTTGAGCAATATGAAACTACTTTAGGTATCACCTGTTTATGCCAATTTATTTCTGACACTAACTTTCAGATTACTTTTCTTGCTTGTTTCGTATGCAGTTGGAATCCTATAAAAGCAAAATACAAATCTTATTTGAAATGTGTCGAAATTTCGTAAACGAAAAAGAAAATCAAAAGAAATGTTTAAATGAAGATACACATATATATACACAAAAATTTATTTATTTATTTATTTCTTCTTTTTTTTTTCTTTTTTTTTTGAATCTGGCGATTGTTATGTCATGTAATGCTTTAGATACCGCCCGTTGACAGGGGCGTTGAGGACTTCTCCGTCTATATTTTCCAGTAGAAAAGATTTTTTTCCTTCTGGAGCCGAGACTGTGAATGGTCCATACCAGAGGTGGTCAAATTTACTATGCTTCACGACTTCCTCCTTTCTTGCATCCCATCTTAGCAGTAAATCACCCGGAAGGAATTCCCTGTCCTTTTCCTTGTGGTCGAACAATGCTTTCATATCATCTTGGTACTTCTGCATATTTTCATCAACTTCAACTCTATGTTGTTGAACCTCAATCAGCTGATTAATTCTCCTGGTTACATGATTGGGTTCTTAGTTTTGATCCTGCCATAACTTCATCACTGGTAGTGCTAGATTTATAGGTAGAAAAACATCTGTCCCATAGACCATTTGAAATGGCGAAATGTCGATAGACTTTTTAGTGCTGATGCGATTTTCCCATAATGCGTATTTTAAGTGCACATGCCAAGAACTTTTATTTTCATTCAATACTTTCTTGATTATGTTCACCAGGCTCTTGTTAGATGATTCGGCCAATCTGTTCCCCTGGGGGTAATACGCTCTGGAATGGTCGAGAACGATGTTATACCTCTGACAGAAACTGATCATAGCCATAGATTTAAAGGCCTGGGCGTTGTCGGTAACTATCTTTCGGGGACAACCGAATCTTGACAAAATATTGTCTTCCAAGAAATCGATTACCACCGAGTCTGTTGCCCTTTTGGTTGGAATGGCTTCCACCCACTTGGTAAAATAATCTGTAGCTGTTAAGATCCACTTATGTTGGGCAATGGAATGGGGATTAATCTCCCCTATGAAATCTAGACCCCATTGTTGAAATGGGGCTTCAGCTTTGACTGGAACTAGAGGCAGTACAGGGAGCTTCTATTTACCTGCGAATACTTGACAAGGGTTGCAGGCATGCACTTTGGCATTGACGTCCCAAAAGAGTTTCGGCAAATAGTGCCCAACCCTTAAGATCTTGTAGACTATAGCTCTCCATGTGTGATGCCCCCCATAGACTCCCTTATGAAATTCGTCTATAACCCGCTGAGTTTCCGATTCAACTAAACAGCCTAGCAGGAACCTGAGTGGATCCTTCCAATATAGCTTACTTTCGGCAATACAATATTTAACTGCATGGAGTTTTAAAGTTCTGCATTTAGACAGTGGTAGTTCATCTGGGCATTTTAGGTTCATCAAGTAAAACACTATGTCTCTATACCAGCCCGATGATAAGAAATTCTCTTTGATCTGGTTTGGACTTGTTTCTTCATCCAGTTCATTTGGGTCTGTGTCTTTGTCGCTTTCCTGCAGAAAATTGATATCAAGGGCTCTGAAATTTGACTCCGCTAAGAGTTTGGCCAGGCCTTGCCCTTTTATCAATTTGGTCGGTTTAACTTCTAGATAAAATTCTTGGATTTTAGCAAGCCATCGCCCTCTTTTTCCATCACTGTATGGTTGTACCAATATATCTTTCACATAACTAGTAGGCACGTACACGATAATTTTTTAATGGAGTACATAAGTTCTTAATGCCTTTAGCACTTTTACCATTGCGTACGCCTGTTTTTCTATTATGTCATACTTTAGTTCTGCGTCTCTGAGGCTCTTGCTAAAAAACGTGATCGATCGTTCGAATCCTTCTTCATCCTTTTGTAGGAGCACCACGGTGATAATATGTTCAGAGGCAAACGAGAATATAAGAAAATCTTTCAGATAATCTGGGCTTGCTAACACAGGTTCCTCGCTTATGACTTTTTTAATATGCGTGAACGATGCTCTGGCCTCGGTTGTCCAATTTACTCCGCTGTCCTTCTTCAACATTCTTGTGATCAATTTGACAATCTCAACGAAATTGGGGATAAACCTTCATAAAAAATTTATTGTTCCTAAGAAAGATTGAATCTCTTTAACATTTCTGGGAATATTTATAGTATCTATTGCTTCAATCCTCTAAGGATCAATCCTGATCCCATCCCTAGATATGATATGGCCTAGAATCTTACCTTCTCACATAGCGAAATGTGATTTCTTTGGGTTCAAAGATAGACCAAAGCTGCGGCATTTTTTGAAAGTCTGTTTCAAATGGATCAAGTGTTCTTCATCGGTTTTAGAGAAAACCGTCAAATCGTCAAGGTAAATGAGTACGAACTTGTCTCTTTCTCCTACGAAAGTTATGTCCATAGCGCGCTGGAATGTAGCCCCTGCATTCAGCAAACCAAACGTCATTTTTTCATACATGAATGTACCCCATGGTGTGGTGAAAGCAGTTTTTTCCCTGTCTTGTTCATTCATGGCGATTTGGTTATAGCCAGAGAACCCATCTATCATAGACATTCGATTTGCTCCAACAACTTTTTCTAACACATAGTCCATTTTAGGCAACGGATAATTATCCTTGAGAGACAACTTATTTAAGTTTCGTAAATCCACACACAGTCTGATTTCTTCATTCTTTTTCCTGACCTGGACCAGGTTTTCCACCCAGTCCGAGTACCTCAGAGGTACTATTATTTTCGCATCTAAAAGCTTCTTAACTTCCTTTTCGATCACGGGTAACAAAATGGGGTTAATTTTCCTAAGCTTCTACCTAAACGGTTTGACCCTAGGCTTCAAAGGTATCTTCTGATCAATTATGGAAGTGTCATACATTCTTAGCTCATCATAAGACTAGGCGAAAACATCTTTGTACTGTCTGAGTAGGTTTTTCTACTTGACTTTTACCTCGGGAGGGAGGAACTTGGATATTTTTACCACCCTGGATTCTTTCTCAGTTCCTATATCACATTCCTCCACTTCTTCTGGTTAGGGTTGCAAAGTGGATTTCATAGCTACGTTGTTCTGATCAAAAAGTCTCTCTAAAGGAATCAAGCCTTTCGGAATCTAGTTTCTCTTAAGGACCAGCATACGATGATCCGCAATTTTTTCTTGGAAGGTTTCAAGATTTTACCCCTCTTGCTTGATCCACATCGGGTCATTTTGATTCTCTTGGTCTGCATGAGTTTCGAAGAACTCACCCACTGCTGCAAGAAATTTCTTAATTTGTTCGTCATCTTCAAAGACCTGCCAGTGTCAGATATTGTTTCGTATAGAGGGTTTGTATCTGATTTCAATATGATACTTTAGTTTGAAGGTCGTGGGAGGAGAGAAGGTTGAAGCTGCCTTTGCCAATGCATCAACATGTAGATTCTTTGCGCGAGGGATAAAATGGACATTTACGGATGACAAAAAGTTTTCCATGAGATCCCAAGCACAATTTCTATACATTCTTAGTCTGGGATGTTTGGCTAAGTACTGTCGGTTTATTTGTTTGACTATTAGCTCTGCATCACCATATACCTCCAAGTTACTTATATTTAGCTTTTTGTCAACCTCTAATACTAAGATCAACGCTTCATATTCACATACGTTGTTAGTGTAATCTATGTCCCACTGCAGTCGGTAGGAGAAAGGAACAATGAATTTACCTTCGGGAGCTACTAAAAGCACTCCCGTGCCTGCCCCTTCAGAAGATAAAGCACCATCAAAATACATTTTCCAAACTCCGGTGTTACATAGATCCTCTGTCACGTGACTTGACTCTTCTTGCTTTATATCAATTTCCTATGGGCAACCATCCAAACCATCATCAAAAGACAAGATGCAATTTCCCAGATCTTGGTCCGCAATGTAAATAGGGAAGTTGTTTGGGTTTTGAGGGTCACTGACTATATATGCTAATCTTGTTTCTCTGTACAACCGAGTGAACTGACCACCGAACACAGGGATTGTGGCATACATCATGTCCAATTGAAGAGAACCACCCAACTTGGCTCCCCATGACCTAGATAATAGCATGCCATACTTAGGGGGAATATCTGCGATAACCACATCCATTAGGATACTCTTAACCGGGACCTGTGCCAGGGTAACTACTAGATCTTTTATCATCCCCATACATTTAACCCTTCTCAAGTCAAAAGAGTACAGATTTCCATAAGGTCTTGTGATCTGGAGACCCAACTTGTCCATTATAATCTTGGGCATAACGTTATGGGAAGCTCCGGAGTCTAACATACAATTATGCAACAACTGATCATACACATTCAGAGTGATATAAAAGGGAGCGATGGTGTCTTTGGCCCCTTCAAAATGGGGACCAAAGGTGATGTTAGGTTTGTCATCTTCTAAGTTTAAAACATCATATTGGATTTCTAGCTCAGAGACACCCATCTCTTTGGTAATTTGCTTCCGATAAACGAGGTTTTTCGCTAATTCTACCAAAGTGATTGGTATCTTAATTTTGTTTAACTCATTTTCAAAACTGAAATCTCCGCTCACCTTGTTAGTTTCTTTGGTTGAGACTTCCGAATTTTTCCTTTCCGACTTACTTGTCTAGACTTCTTTATCACTCATGATCCTAGTTGAAGACGTAACTTTATTTACTGGCTCGGTTTCTGGTGTTTGAGTTCCAACTTTTTCCACCTCGGACTCCTGAGTGCTTACTACTTTAGTTTTGTTGTTGGGTAATAAGGTCTCGTCTGAAGGAGGCTCATAAGCTTGACCTCTTTGAAGTATTTTCTTGGGTTGAGTCATTGAGGTGGGCTTACTCTTAGATCTTAAGTTGTACTTGGTTTGAAACTCAACCATTATCATCTCAGTTTCTGGTTGAGATCCACAGAGATCAGTGTGATCACCTTCTTCATCCTCATTAGACAGTTGTGGTCTGTTTAAAGATTTTTCATAGTCTTCGCAAGTCAGATATGGTTGAGTGCAGTCATCACCAAAGTTCGTGACATCATTGTCTGAATCTCTGAAGTCTTGAAAATCATTCGCTCCTATAAAATTTTCATTCTTTAAGGGAGCTTGTATTTTTTTATCTTCATTTTTTATTTGTCTTTGTTGGTTAAGGGGGTTTGCGTTCCTCTTGAAATATTTTTTGGGGTAAGATTCAGCCTTGGCCTGTTCGAGTTCCATTCTGGATATTATATTTGACAGTTCTTTAATCACTCTGGCCATATCGTCCACCCTATCATCTGCAGATCTATTTGACCCTGAAGGACCTGCTTGTTCTCTAAAGCGTTTGGTCTCTCGGTTTCCAATCTCTAATCTAGATCTAAGATTACCCGAAGCCATCATATTAGACTCTATTTCTACCGCATCGTCCTGCATTCGGTTTAAGGTGGCTCCCCTTCTCTCTCACAAAAGTAGTGCAAAATCCGGCTCGAACGCTCCGGCGAAAGTCACTTTGGCCGCGGGTTGGGATGGTTTAACCTCGGCTGGGATTTTATTGTACAGTTTGTTGAATCACTGAATGAATTCCATGACTGTTTCTGAGTTATTTTTCTTCAAAGACCCAAATTCAGTTAAATAATAGAGATGATCTTTTCTTTCACCCCATTGTCTGAGGAAAGCATCTTCCAAAGCATCATAAGACATGATAGATGTTGCGGGCAGGCTCCGAAACCAAGTTCGGACCTGGCCTTCGAATGTTTGGAAAGGAAGTCTTGAAAATAAATCCTCATGTTTGATACCGAAGATATTCGTGAATTGGTCGAAAAAATTAAGATGTTCGCCCGCGGTCAGATCCCCTTCCCCGGTGAATTTTGGTAAATTTTTTATGTAATTTTCTGGAAGATCGTGTAGGGGGACGGGCAATACTAATAGAGCATATCTGGCTACGACTTTTGCAAACACTCTGGGAGGAGGGGCAGGCCCTTGGCCTCCAGCTCCTCCTAGAGGGGCTCCTCCCCCTCCTCCTCCGATAAACCCTCCACCTCCTCCTCCGGCGACTGCCATCGTTCTTTGTGGAAAGTTGTAAAGGGGGTTTTGGAAAATCAAAAGGGAATCTTTATTTTCTTTGCGAAGAGGGAAATCCGATGAGGAAAGATAAGGAACATGAGGACTAAGTTCCTCGGATTTGCAAGAGACAAAATCAGGAGAACCGACGGGTGTGGGAACCGAGTGTGTAACACACTCTTCAGAATTTGGTGAAGTCGGGAAATTCAGCTGAAGAAAAGATGGTATGTCAAAAGCCGACGAACTTTCAAGAGGGCCCTTTCCTTTGTGTGCTAAGGGGACTGTTGGACGAATCTCACTCCTAACTTCGGAGCAGTTTGACGTTGAATCTTTAGCATCAAAGAGAGGACTGAGAGAAGTTGAGGGTTCGGAAGGACTCTTAGTCTTTAGTGATGGTGTTTTAAGTTTGTAAACTGCAGCAGTTGGCTTAAAAGAGCCTCTCGCCTTCAAAAAAATTTCGGGATCGGTAACGGGTGTAATCTGCTTACCATCTGAGTTTTGTCTGGTATTCCTTCGACCGGATGCCAGTTTATTGCTTGTGGAGTCGCCAAGTGAAAGATTAGAAAGCCTTAAAAGGGTGTGTACTCTTTGTTCACTATCAAAGGGTAACACTTTTAATGAAAAACAATTTGTCGTTTTCCCAGGGAAAAATATTTTGTAACTTCGGTCCCCAGCAACGGTGCCAGAAAGATGTTGTTCCTGAGTCTGTACTTAAGGCTTAAAAGTACAGTGTCAAGGCATCCGAAAGTGGGTAAAATATGGAGAAGAGGGTAACATCAACCTTTGGTAAAGGAAACTAGGGAAGATTTCTACGTTGGCGTTGTCTAGCTTCTAATTGTTCTTGGATAGTTATATCTTGTTCAATAGCCGCCCATGAACGTTCAAGCTCGACCCGGTTAGTAGCAGTTTTAAGAATTATGTCGAAAAGGTTTAAAGCAATGTGCATTTGGTCCGATAGTCCAGGTTCGATATTAGGCTATATTGGTACAGGGACGGTCATGTAGGAACAGTGAAAGTAGGAAAGACTTCAAAGAGAGATTAAGTGTTGTCTCGATTTGGTCGAATAAAAGAGAATTTACGATTTTAGGAATAAAATAGGGATGCAAATCAAAGGCTCTTTCCCGTAACTGTATTATATTTTAATAAAAGGTGTGAGGTGGTAGAAAAACATTTAGTTGTCTATAGTGTAAGGCTTCTACCAGGGGAGAATCTCACGAATAAATAGAAGAGGAAAATGTAAGGAAATAACCGATGTAGCAGAGAATATATGTAGAATTCTGAAAATGCAGATTGGTCTTACACCCACTAATAGCTGGTGCAGAGGAAAGACAATAAACAATTACAGAAAACCAAAATTCATTCCCTATAGTAGTGGTCGTACTAAAGTATAACGAAGCACATCAATTATGAATATGAAATGAAATGAAATATGAAATACAAAGAAACCAACTTGTAACACAGTCGTGACGGAATTGAGAATCTTCAA
>ML835883.1:17918-41769 GCA_009831015.1 Picea engelmannii | reverse complement strand
TCATATGTATGATAGTGTAAAGAATGTACAGATTACTTATCATATAAAGAAGAAGAGGTTTTTACCCTTTATGGGTTTCCTCAAGAAATATTTGTCTCTATGTATCTCATATGTGTGAATGATGTTGAATGGTCTATTGCTTACTTCCTTGCATTATTGTGATTGTCATTGAATGATATGGAAAGAGTTTTAAATAAGTATAATTGTTTAAGCAAGGTTACAACTGATTCACCCCCCCCCTTCTCAGTTGTCCAACATTTGGAACCGGTCTTGTACTCTCTCTTTTAGATTTTTTTAACGTCTTTGTTATTGGTGACTTTGATGGTTGGTTTGAAGCTTTCTTATGAACATGCAAATTCATTTATATGTCCTCCCAACCATCTTAGTTAGCCAGTAGCTCCAATTGTTCTTTTTGTTGACGTTGATAAGGAACTAGTTCATTTTCAATCCTTTTTGAAGAAATCAAAGCATGAGGATCATACATCCTAATATCTCCATGTTGGAATCCCATGCTATAGAGAAGTTGTTCTTCCACCTACAAAGTTTTTCTAGTATTGATAATAAAAGGACCCACCTCCTTTTTTCATTTAAAACTTGATTTGTACTTTCTTGATACAAAATGGATATGGTCATAATCTAGTCTTTGTGTTATGAATTCTAGTGAAAAGATTCTAGGAGTCAAAAAGGTAGGCAAAAGGAAAGGTCATATTTCAGAACCATAGACTCTAATTTCTGTATAATTTTCAAAGATATACCAATCTCCAACTCTTTTGTCAGGGCTTAGTTGTAAATATTTCTGACATTCTCAAAAGACTCTAAGAGGCACCTCATTATGAATAATTTCAAATACTTTTGACATAAATTGATTGATATATCATGTGAACCCAACATTTTTGTCCCTTTTTCTAACTAGAGAACTCCAGTGAATAATTGAAACTAAATTTCCTCTTCCATCTTCAGTTTTCAGTTCGATACTTATCAGGTTGAAAGAACAAATAAACATGTACTAGGTAAGACTAATATCTAAAATATCTAATGCTTTCGAACTCTGATAATTGAAGATGAATATTATTAGCTAAGAATTGAGCATAATTAAATTTAGTTAAGCATTTCACTATAGATGGAAAAAAATTCATCATGAACCCTAAAACATATTCATCGACAACCAGGTCATCGTCATTTCCTAGGATTATAGATATCGTCGAAATGATCTATCTTGATATTTCAGAAAATAGACTGGCTTTAAGAACGAAATTGTCTAAAGGGATGTCAATATTCTGGCATAAATAAGATTGTAAAAGAGAAACACTATCCTGGGAATTTAAACCTTTGAAGCGTTGATCTAATTTTGTTTAATCCAATATTTCACTGTCGATTTTTAAAGGAAATATTAACATCTTAAAAATCGACTGAGAATTTATCTCCAAAAGAACAGACCCATCTTTATAAATAACACCTCGCTTATAATGGATGTAATTTGAAACACACTAGACCACAAATTTGGGAAATTCATACACTTGGGGCACTATAAATTTTTCCAAATCGGATTCCCAAGCATGGTAATAGTTGACTAAATCCATAAATTTTTGCATAGCTAACTATTGAATTTCAAACGAGTCAAATGATAGAACAAGGTCAAAAACATCCTTATCTATGTCAATTAAGTCCTCTTCTTCAACTATTAAAGGTTTCCTAGCTTTAATTAACTTAGATGATTCCATTTTACAAAATGAAATGATAGAAAGCAAAGAAATTTCAAATTACCCGACGAAAACTAGCTTTGGAATATACTCGGGCTGGGTTGGTTGTTTGCGTTGGTAAGTTGAACCATGTTATTGGCTTTAAAATCTCGTAAATAAATCATTAACCAACGAAACTTTCACTTTTAACCCTTTAAAAATCAAACTCGAATACGTGGTAGATTTGGATTGGTGAGAAATAATTAAATTTAAATATAAAATTAGACAAAATTGTCACTTCACCTTTTCCTACTTGCTCACGTCACCTGGTACACGTGTCAGTTTATTGTTTATTGTGGGGGGTCCTTATTGGTTTTGCAAGCCATGGAGGGGGGGGCACAATTCATCAGCGTATGACACGTCAACAGGGTTCAAACTGTGGTGAAGTTTTGTGGACCCCCCCTTCTCGTTAAACATCGAGCATATGGGTGTAGTGTACCTTGGGAGGTACCCATTGGGAATGGGGTTAGGTATTATTATTGGAGGCCATTTATAAACCCTAGTTTTGGTTGAATATTTCTTCCAAGCAAGATTTTTTTTATTAGAAAAGAGGATGGTCCTAGTATTGAAGAATATATCAAAAGTATGAAGTCAATATGGGGAAACCAATGACGATTTTGGGTATGGATAAATTTAAAGGATGATGCTAGTATATGGTGGAATGAAGTTACATCTGCAGATATTCATGGACTTTCATACCAAGAATGTGAAAAATTATTTTTAGACAATTGGTCTCGTGTCAAGATTAAGGATAAAGAATGCAACAAGGGTTTATTTTCATGTGGAAAATCTATATTACATGTTCATAGTTGTATTCATAAAGAAATTGTCATTGTTTCTATTAACCCTAGTTGCCAGCAAAATTTTATTAATATTCAGTTGGTTAATAGATTGCAAATTTCGGCAAAGAATATTCAAAGCACACAGGTTGCAAGTGAAAATGTTCAAATTTTTAAAGATCTGAAGATTACTTTGGATAAATATCTATTGCATTCATATTTTTATGCTATAGATATGGATGATCTAGATATTATTTTGAGCTATCCATGGATAGAATCAATGGGTACAATTAACCTTAATGTGCAAAATAATTTTTTGAAGTTGTGGTACAAGAAAAAGAAAATCACACTGCGGGATGTGTCTCTTAGTAAGACAGAAGATCCCACAATGACAAGCCAAGAAGTACTACAGAGTCGGATGATGAATCTAAAGTAGAGCCTACAAAAGAAGATGCAACACAGCCACATGAAGGACACAATATAGAAGCTAAAGAGGTCATTGATTCCAAGGCACAAGGGGTTGCAGATTTGAAGAAAAAGGAACTGATCCCTGCAACTGTTGTATATCTCCATCCACATCATATAGAGAGACAGCAGTCATCAAGGCAAGGGTGTGAGCATAAACCCATGTATACATGAGCAGGGAACCAAAAAGGAAACCAATAAAGTGGTACATGGAGGACTACTGGCATTGCAGGAAGACATCAAGCTCCAGCAACAATCCCATGGCAACATCGGCATGATATGGTGCAAGCTCAATGTGGTAAGGTAACAATTGGACATCATGTTCGTCTTCCATTAGGATGGATGGATGGTCATAATTGGTACGAGTTGCCCACAATTCTTAGCCGGTCATATTGTATGGTCGCTTCACATGTTTCGAGGACGAAACATGCTTAAGGGGGGTGGAATGTAGTATAACTAGGGAGGTAATATGGGAGGTACCCAATGGGAATGGGATTAGGTATTATTAGTGGAAGTCATTCAATGTAAGTTGGACTGGGTCCACCATGGTATTAAATAAAGCACACTATGGTAGTTAGATATAATAAATTGTTAGTTATATATAATAAATGGGTTTTCTATAATATTCCTTCTCTAGAATGTTCCTAGGAGATAAAGAATGTTATAAAAGGAATATGAGCAATGTAATTGGCATGGTGAAGAATATTGTGAATGTATCAAGCATTGCTTGAGAAGTTTTATCCTTCTTTAAGGATTAATATATGGTGTTACCCTACCTCAAGGGTTTTCTCTATTTCTTGTGTTCGGTGTTTCAGTGAATGGTTTGGTGTTTATTATTGGTTTATTTCTGAAGCATATTTGCAAATATAATATTGGTATATAACACAAGGGGGGTGCAATTCAATAGAGACTATTGATTTAAATCATCGATCACGTGATCGGCCTGGAAACAAATATTCACTTTATTAATATAAAAAATTACAATATAACTAAACTTTTTTTAAATTAAACTATACGAAAAATTATTAAATCTAAACTAAATAAAACTAAAACAAAACAATATTAAACTTTCATAAATCTAATAGTAATAAAGTTTAAAACTTTGTTAATTATTATTTACAAATCTAATAAAACCTAACATTCATGAAAATAATAAGGGTTAAAAATAAATTAACTAACTAATAAAACTAAACTAACTAATTAACTCCTTAAAAAAAAATGTTGAAATAAATTTCTACATTTTATAGAAAATTTAGAAAATGTTACAACATCTACAATGGCAGAGACCTTGGCATCAAATCTCAAGGGGGGAGATCTCAACTCCTTTTGCACAACCATTGGCTCTTCAACCTTCGGTTGACGCTTGAATCCATTAGGACCAAAACGACAACCTCATGAGGATGTAAATCCCCCTGCGTTTTTATAAAGGTGGTACTCCTCTTTAGATTTTCTTGGGAATTCTAGATATTCAAAATGTGGGACTTGACAGAAGTTCGTCGTAGTAATTCAAATAAATATAAATACTGCAAGAAAATAAAAGGAAAATGTTTTCTTTTCTTTTAGAAGGAAGTTTCTGAGAAAGGACCAGGAACCGAGCACATTCACACATTTAAAGCAAATAAGAAAAATTTCCTCACATCCATCATAGTTTGATTAAAGATTTCTCACATAAAAATAAAAATAAGATGGTTTGCATGCATAAGAGAACTTTAACAGAGTGAACATGGGCAGCTCAAATAAAGATAATGATAGATCAACATCAAATACTTTATATTCATAACTCTGGGTTACAAAGTACAATCGAGATTGTTCCCGAAATAGCTCTCTTGAAATTTCTAAAAAATATATAGTATGCTACATATTCTTTGAAATTTAAAATGTGTTTGTCTTAAAGACTGGGATTAGGGCTCTCACGGACCATAAATCAAATATACACAAGAATTTAAGCTTGTAGAAGGAAGATGGTGGGCGGTAAAAGAACAACAAGACCTAGTAAGAAGAAAAAAGGAGTTATCAATCTTCGGTTAAGCCTTTCTAGTGAAAGAGGCGGAATAACTGGATGAAGGACTTGATAAAGAAAAGAAATGTGTGATCAGCATAAACTTACTATGATGGTCTCTCATCTCTTCACTTGCTTGTTGGTGTCCTTTTATTGCCTTCATTGACAGTTACAGGAACCGTCTCAACTGCTTCTTTCCCCTTGGTGGTTAGTTTGTTGATAGAATTCTTAAACCATTCTTCAATATAACTTTTCATTGGTGCCACGTTGATTTCATGTTGTATTTTGATGTTGAACAGCTCGCTCTCCAAGTCTCTCAGATCAAGGGAAATGCCATGTAATGCTTTTTCAATGTCCTGATTTTTTATGGAGTAGTCCACTAGCCAATTGTTTATGTCGTCCTCATCATATTCATGTATACTATAGAACTTTTCAACTGACAGCCCTTTAAAGATCTCAACTTTCTCATCAAATTGTTGCTTTCTTAGGAACAATGAGTTGAGGATCAATTTGGGATCTTGGACTTTGTTAGTGCTTCCGGCTAGATCCACCTCTGTGAGCCTTTTAAACAGTTCTTCCCTCCTTGATATGGCTTGACTGCACGTTTGAACAATGTTGTTCAATTTTTTATCTTTTCTTTCTAGCACGCATTCAACTGTTTGATCTGACTTGGAGAGGGAATATCCTCCTTTCTTCTCCTTAGTTTTGTCATGTTGAAAATTTAATACCAAAGGGTACCATAGCATCAAGGTAAAAAACCTTCTTCATTCTTTAGGTCGGATGGTAAATACTCATGGAAGGCATGCGCCCTCAAGCCAAAAGAAATCATGTTCTTTGAAATTTCCCAAGATTCTGTGATCAATGTCATTCTTTTATTGATATTTCTCTCCATATAGCTCCTAGTTGATGTAAGTAAGCTTGAGGATCCTTTTAATTTAGCAGTGGGCGTGGTGGGTCCAACGATTGCCAAAGGACTGGAAAGAAGTGGAAGAGGAATTAAGGTCTCTTCCAGTTCCTTAATCCTTTCTTTTAACTTCGTGTTTTTTGCTTCAAGACCGCCAATGGATTCATCCAGTGCATCTTCGATTGCTTTATGATTTATAGAAATCTGGGAAGGCCTCATATCTCTTAGGTAAACCTCTAAATGAGATTTTCCTTTTTTATTCTTCACATCACTTTTCTCAATAATTAATTTCTTGGATTCTCTGTCAAAGACAGCGCTATGAAAAACAAATGACTCTTGTTCGTTGAAGGTCTCATTCTCAATGATTTCCAAAGACAAATTCTGGTGGGTCATGTTCCCTGGCTAATCCAATGGAGGAAACATTTTCTCAATGTCTGCCTCGAGCTCCATATCTTCAAGGGAGAAGTTATTGATGTCACTCTCTACACGATGGTATTTTTCCTCTTGCACGACGTTCTTCCTCTTTTTTCTTTGAGGAATCTTGTGCGATCTCTCAATTTTTCCCGAAGGGGTATTCTTGTCTCCTCCACCCCCTAAACTATTGTTGGTCACTTTTCTATATGGGTGGGCCACTGGAGCATTGCTCTAAGATGTTGTAGTCTTAGGAGTAACAATTGGGGATTCGGCACTCTTCTCGCTAGGACCCTTACCTTTCTGCTTGTAAAATTCATTGGTACTGAGTATCGTTTCTAAGTCACCAGCATTGTGAGTAGGAGCACCCAAGTTATTATCTCCTTCTTCATTTAGAACGGTATGGATAATACAATTGATAAATCCCACTGTGAGCGTATGCTCCACAAAAATTTTGTTAGGTTCAAACCCTTTTATCCTTTCAACATATTTGAGATCCAGATTGTGGAAGTGGTTTGCAAATTCATCGATTTTGTTTACATTTCTGAATATAAAGTCCCCAATCTTCCAAGGCAATGGTATGAATTTATTTTTTCGTTTCTTATGAAAAAAAGTGCAGCCAGAAATTATATTGCCTTGTGACTTCTGTAATAAACATTCTATCAGATATATGGCATGGGAGAAAGGAGGGATTTTCCTCAGAACCGAAAATCCTAATAACATTGAAATTTTCCATTTGCTCCATCATCCCCTTTTTATCAAGGAATTTACTTTCTTGGTAGGATATTCTGGGGATATATTTTCCAAATAACAATCCTTTAAAAATCGAGATAAAATCATTGAAAACTTCATAGAAATGCAAAGAATCTTTGTGTCTCCACAATGCTTGGTACCAGAAGGTAACTGGGTCAAATTCACAGTTCACCTTCTTGCAGATAGACAATTTAGGAAATTGACAGCAATATGCTATCGAAAACACCAAATGAGAGGCCATAAAGAATTTCTTATATTTTTTGTACTGTGATAATTAGGAATAGATTTCAATGGAAATCAGTTTTCCCTAATCGAAAATGGCTTGCTCTTTGACAGTAAAATATAATATATAAAGAATAATACGGGAAATGTTGGTGGTACTTTCTTGGCCTGTCACCATGGTGAATAACCAAGCAATTTCCTGAAAGGGGTTTTTGAATGAGTTGACCTGTAACCTGGTAATATCTTCAGGCATGGCCGTGGGATTCTCCAAGAATTCAGGCAAGAGGTCCAGGTCGTTTTCATGCCTTTTCAAGAAATCCCTGCAATCTTCACCTTTGAAAGTGAGTGTTGGCTCAGGGAGATTCAACATTTTACGAAACACTTGAGGTGAAAGAGAGATGGGAGAGTGGTCTTAAGTTGAATAATCCACTGATTTGGTATATATTTCACAACACACCATGCAACCAATTCCTTGCAGTCAAAAACCTCAGGGACACACCTTGCACGAGCAATTTCAGACGTCCAAATCACTTCCTTTTGAGCAGAAGGGGATGAATAGTAAGAATACGCCCTAGACCACTGAAAGTTTTGGTCCTCTCGTCCAAAAATATTCAAAGTTTCTCCACAGAACTATTGTCAAGTTATTGCTGCCATAAGTTGACAAGAGTGTTCCTTTAATCCAAATAATATTTGCAATGGGATCTTGGGAGGGATAACCATAATATAATCTTCGTCAAATCATGCTTTAATGCGGTTTAATGAAAAAATCTCCTCGATACATTCACTTATTAATGACAATATTTACGAAACTTGCATGATGAATTAGTAGCATTAAACCATTCTTAAATGTGTATTGGGAAAAACATGAGGATTTCGGGGACGAACGAGAGCAAATTAGGATTTGGGAAATCTTATGAATCCACCAACCCAGGAACCCGCCAACCTGCGATTGCAAAAGGTCGAAAATTGGTTAAGTGTTGTGATGCGGTCGGTCGGACTCAATATAGGAAAGATGAGATACTTAGGATTTCGGGGAGTCCGATGGTCAAAATGTAGATCACGGATATTTTGGGTGAAAAATGGATATCGTGGAACATGGGATATGAAAGGTTGAACCCGCGAATATAGAAATGGTTAATTATAGGATAATATGGCAATCGGTCGGACTCATGATATGGGAATATGAATGGAAGTGAGAACCCGCAAGTCCGCCAACCTGTGAACCTGCCATTCTAAAAATAAAAATGACTAAGTATAGTAACCAGAAAGGGAGAAAAGAAAAGGGGAATTCGAGTAAGTATAGAAGAGGGTAAAGAAACGAAAAAAATTTAAAAAAATAAATAAATAAATAAAATTGGAAAGATAGAAAGGGGAGGGAAACTCGTAAGTAGAAAATGGTCTCAACACCTTCTCACCAAGTCCTTTGATGGTGTTGACAATTTCATCCACTTGAAGGAAATAGGCTACAATATTTTCTTCATCTTTCATTTTCAAACTCTCGAACTGTCTTCTACGAGTTTGGAGCTTTGCCTTCTTTACCCTGTCATCGCCTTCCTACATGTTGAATTGGGATTTCTAGAATTATAACTGTGTAGGAATCAAACTTCCTACACAGTTATAATTCCAAAAATCCCAATTCAACATTATGAGGAACTGTGAAAACCTACACACTCTGCCTTCATAGATATTTTTAAGTTTGTCCCAAAAATTATTTTGCCAATCCACAATGCATTACCTTGACAAACTCAGATTCTAGTAGACCACACAAGATAGCATTCATGGTTTTTGCATTATGTTCACTAAGCTTCTTCTCGGTCGCATATGTTGGTGGAGTTGTTGGGGTTGTATAACCATTCACGACTGATTGCTAAATATCAAACCCAAGATCCATTAGATAAGTTTGTATCCTTATACTCCAGAATGCATAGTTTGTTCTATCAAACAATGGACCCTTGTTTGTGAAGAAATCTTCTTTATTATCCATGTGTGCTCCTGAGATCTACCTTCCAGCAGTTATATTGTTTCTGAAGGAACGTGCTCTAATACCAATTGTTGAAATTATTCTTATAATGAGGGGGGGGTGAATTTGTATAAGATACTTTTTACTTTATTTAACCATTCATTAATCATCCATTATTTGAGAAACATTAATCACATATAAACTCAAATCACAATGCACAGAGTTTAACATGGAAACCCGATCGAGAGAAAACCATAAAACTTATCTTTATAAATATATGTAGGAATTGACCTACAATTACAAATATTGTAGGTACCAACCTACTAGAGACACCAATCTCCTTAATTGAGCACCAAATTAGCAGCATCTGTAAGCACCAACCTACTATTACAATATTTTCAAGCATCAACTTGCTAGAGACACCAATCCCCTTACCTGAGCACCAACTCAATAAGAAATGTGTAGACACCAATCCAAAATATTCACACACTGAGTACTTCTAACTTCACCTACATGTTTCATTCCATAGACAATCCTTCAAACCATAGTCACGTGTAGTCTTCACGCCCTAGCGATCCTCATAGCATCATTCCCAGTATATGATCCCATATTGCAGCATCACAACCTCAATATAGTGCATATTGCAGCATCACAACCTCAATATAGTGCATATTGCAGCATCACAACCTCAAGACAATGGACATTGCAGCATCACAACTTCAAAATAGCGCACATTGGAGCATCACAAACCTTCAATATTTCATAGTGCACCTTAAGAACAATAAAATCTCGTTATACTTCTCTTGCACACCTTTGGATCCCAAAAATACACCCCATCTTATTTAACATACCTCAAATAAATTTTGCACACCTCAGACTTGATCTCTTGCTTGGTTTCACTACGAATGTGCACATCTATCCTTTATTTATAGTATTTAGGTGCTCACTTTCAGGGCCGACCTGCAAAAACTAGCTAAGCCAACCTAAATTTTCTAGTTGGGTTGTCGATCGTAAAAATTCATATATCCTCATTCCTAGTGATTTAGAGGTAAATCCATATACCATTGGAAAGGTCTCGGAATAAATTTTGCAACCATATAACCTATTATTCCATTTGAGATAGGTATATAGGGAAAAAATGCCTTCAAAAATAGGGTATCCAAATTGAGCATCAAAAATACAAAAACAATGTTTCCAACAATCTCCATCTTGCAATATTTATCTTGAACATCTATAGTCTACCCTTGTCTTCGACATCAATGACAACAATATATCCAACACTTAAAAGACCTCAAAGGATGACTATGTCAGCAACAAGACCAAAAGTTTTCATGGGTTTTCTAACATAAACTACAATTCATTTGCTCCCCTACTTGATTACAATATTGAATGTTATAAGTGTAATAACTATGGGCACATAGCACATGACTATAGAAGCAGCGTAATAAATTCTCCTAAGAAAAATAAGGAAGAAGATGTGCTTACCAAGCATAAAGAAGAATACACAAGGGTGCAGAAAAGGAAGCAATAAGAACCAAAGAAGGAATAATGTGGACTTGTAGTGTATGCTCAAGACAAAGGAAGCCAATGGTACATTGATAGTGTATGTTCAAAGCACATGACAGAGGATCAAAAAACAATTCTCATCCTAAAGGTAGAAAAAGGAGGCAGTGTTACCTTTTGGGATAATGCTTCTGCAAGGATACTTGGAAAAGGTACATTACTCTTGATAATGGAAATACTAAAACACAGAGTGTCTTGTATGTTGAATGGTTAAAACACAATATTCTAGTTGTCAGTCAAATGTGTGATCAAGGTTACAACCTCAAATTTCATTCTAAAGGATGTGAGATAAGGAAAGTAGGTTCGGGAAGATTAATGGAAAATCTTAATAGAACCCCGAGCAATGTATATTGTCTTGTTTAATTGAAAGAAGAAAAATGTTATATGGGAGTGATATATATCTGATGTTTTTAGTAAAAGGAAGCACATGCTCGAGGGGAGCAACCCTTTTCCATTGATATCAAAGGGGGAGAAGTTGCAGAGACAAGGAAATTTGCATACAAGGGGAGTATCAGAATTGACTAAGGGTTTCCATCAATGACAAAGGGGGAGATTGTTGGAAATATTGTTTTCATTAATGTCAAAGACAGGGGGAGACTATAGATGTCCAAGATAAAGATTGTGAGATGGAGATTGTTGGAAATATTGTTTTGGGATTTTTGATGCTCAGTTTGGATACCCTATCTTTGAAGGAATTATTACTATGAATACCTAGCTCAAATTGGAGCATAGGTTTTATGGTTGTAAATCTTATTCCGGAACCTTTCCAACGGTATACGACACTCCCTCTAACTCCTTAGCAATGAGGAGATATTAATTTTTATGTTAGACAACCCAGCCAGAAATTCAGTTCGGCCCAACCAGTCTTTATAGGTCGACCCTAAAAGTGAGCATAGAAACACTATAAATACAGAATAGATGTTTGCATTTGAAGAGAATACAAGCAAGAAGATCAAGTTTGAGGTGTGCGGAAGAGATTTGAGGTGTGTAAGAGAAGCTGGAGAGTCTTTTGGAGTCTAAAGGTGCACAAGAGGAGTTTTTGAAGTTTTAAGGGTGCGTTGTGAAGGATTGAGGTCTATGATGCGAAAAAGTGTGTTGTTTTGAGGTTGTGATTCTGAAGTCTGGAATTATATTCCAAGAATGATGCTATGAGATTCTCTAGGGAAAGAAGACTAAATTTGACTAGGCTTTGAAGCTATGTGGGGTATGAAGCAAGGAGAGGCATTGGGACATGAAAGTTAAGGGTATGATGATGCTTTTAAATGAATGAAGTATGAAGCATGCAAGGGAATTCAAAATTACTCTATGTATGAATATCTTAGATTGGTATATATACAAGTCTTACTAAGTTGGTGCTTAGCCGAGGAGATTGGTGTCTCCAGTAGGTTGGTGCCTACACAATATATTGTTGAGTTGGTGTTGAGATGGGGAGATTAGTGTCTCCAATATGTTGGTGCCTACACAATATCTTATTGAGTTTGTGCTCAGCTAAGGGTATTGGTGTCTCTAGTAGGTCGATGCCTACAAGCTTTGTAACAGTAGGTTGGTACCTACCAACATTTCTAAATATAAGTTTTTGTGGTTTTCTTCTGCAATTAAACTCTGTGTACCATGATTTGAGTTTACATGCATTTATTGTTTTAAAGTCAATGAATGATTGATGAATTCTCAATTAAAATAAAAAAATATCTTATACTAATTCACCCCCTCCCTCTCAATATAATCATAATTTCAACAACATCTAGACAAAGAAATGAGGAAGAACTTGTCAACTTAAAAGAGTAGGAAATAGAGGTTGAAATTGTGTGCGGCATTGATTTAGACATGTGTGAAATATGTGTTCATGCATTAGTAGGGTTTTCATCACCTCAAACCTAGAATATTGTAGGTTACATTTAGAAACAAAAAGTTATAGTGCTCATTAACTCGGGTAGTACCCATAACTTCATTGATAAAAGATTAGCAGAACACCTCAATTGTTTTGTATATATGTTGATATGTTTCCCTGTCACCCATCAGCTAGGTGATTGGGGTGATATTTGAACATATACCTTTTTAAAATGGAGACTAAAAATTATTTCAAATGTGGAAAGTGTCAAATAACCCTCACTCGTTGATCATGAAGACTCAATAAATCTTAAAACAACTTCAATATTGCAGTTCTTCATCATGAAAGGCCAACATGGATGGTTTCTCTTTTGAACAAAAGAGAAGAAAATAAAATATCATAAAAGGAAGGATATACCTTGTGTCCTCATTCTCATTGAATAAACCTATTTCTCAAGTTCATCCAACATTTTACAAATTCTAAAACAGAGGTCATATGACTAAGATATGCCAATTTTATCCCTCAGTCTCCATACCTCTTTCCATATTTAGTCATTGTTCATACCTCTCTACTCTTCATACTCTCCATAACGCTATACTTAGTCATTTTTCATGAATGTGGATGTGGGACCCCTTCTCTCATGTCCACCTTCTACCCCTAACCCTGCAAGTCTCCATACTTAACTATTTTTCATATCACCCTACCCCCACAATCTTGAAATCCTCAATTTTAATTTCCATTTAGTCTACAACCCCACAACATTCCCAACACTTAGTCATTTTACCAAATTTTACTAAGTCTTATACTTGACTTTCTACGTAACCCTATTCTTGGATCTTATTATGAAATCACTCATTATATTCCTAAGTCTTAACCCCCCCTTCCTTTTCCATATTGTGACACGTGGCAGCGAAGTGGACCTATCTTTGGGTGATAGGTGACAATGAGGTGGACCTTCCCTTAGGTGACACTTAGATGGTACAAGTTGGAAAAAATGACTCAACAGTGACTTGGCATTATGAATGGGTGATGTCATGGAAACCAAAAGTTACACTGTGCACAAGCTACGCTAGGTTCCATAGTTCTCTCTATTTCACACATAAATAATATGGGAATGGAGTTTGCTTATAAATAAGATATGAGAACTATTCCCCAATTCATGTGGGATAAATAAGGCAAATTAACAAATCAAGGGCTCAAAATTGACGTGGATAAATCAACGGTCATTGAGTTTCTATCTTCCTGATTGAGCAAACAAGAACTTGTTGGAAAGATAGAGATGAGAATAACACTTTGGAATTGGTTTTGATGGCTAGAATCATGACTATCATGGCATAAAAAATAAATTACACTCGGGACAATTTTCTATCTTGGCAACAAATTATTTTTGGAAAATTGTTTGTTAAAGTAAATTTTTGAGCTTCTAAAGTGGATCCCAAATGATGGCATGTATATCTAAGTTCACATCTATAAAGGGGAAAGTAAAACCCTAACTCTAACCCTAACTAACCTTCAAGAAGGTTATAAAAGAATAAGTGAAAGGCATTCAGAGGGCAATGGGCGGTTGTTCGTAGTTGGGAGTTTTTGCAGCAGTGAAGAGTTTGCAAGAAGCAAGTTATTTCTTTTCAAGATTATGTGAATTAGCCTGCTTAACTTTCTTCCTCGTTTTTCTCTCTTCTTGATTCTTTTCATCATGTTTTCCATGCATGTTTGGCAACAGGAAGATCTGGATCTAATTGTCTCTTTCTTTCAATTCTTATAGTCATTTTTCATGATATTTCAGGTCCAAAGGACCAAAATACCTGATTGTAAAAAGGCAAATTCAAATTAATTTAATTTATATAATTGTCATTAAGATTTTGTTGAGGTTGATTTAGCCCTCTTGTTTCAGACATTGTTAAACTTGTTGCATTTGGGATATTATTATAAATTTCTCCCACAAAGAACTATTTCAGGGCATTAAATTAGTGATTTCTTAGACTTTGAGTCTAAAGCATGTGATTTCAAAATGTATTGTCTAACAAAATATTTTTTGAGTTCGATAGAAATGATCATGTTAAGTTCTTTGATGGCCTACCCATTTTACTTTTCCTTCATCTTGCAAAGTCATAGTTGATTCTCGGTTCACATTATTGTAAAAGGAAGGCAGAATATTTGTTGAAAGAAGACTCCAAACCCTCAGGATACAAATCTCGACATATATAATTATTGCTTTTTCTTAAATGATATGATGTGTTTAACAAGTACATATGTATACAATAATTTGTACATTTGTATATAAAAGTCTGTACATCTGTATATAAGGGTTTCATTGGAATATTTGTTGCAATTTTCAATTACATGCATCTAAGTCCAGAAGAACAACATTCCATATATCAAAGAAATAAGAGTACCACCTCTATAAAAATTAGGAGAGTCTCTATTTTTCCCCACAACATTTTATCTTGATGTTGGTCATTTTCCCCTAATAGAAAAACAAAAAACAAAAAAAAGATCAACAATATCCAGTGACAAATTTTCAAGTTTTGGTTGTTAATGGAGGGAGTACTGATACTGTGGGAAAATGCCACAATATTAAACTAAGTATGGGAGAGTATACCATTTCCATTGGAGGTGTAGATGTTGGTTTGGGGATTCAATGATTGAGAACATTAGGTATGATTTCTATGAACTATAATGAATTATTCATGAGATTTGAACTGAAAGGAATTGAATATGAACTCAAAGGGTTAAAATATGGACCTTTTCAAGTCATCATCTCTCATAGAATGGAAAATCTCCAAAAAAAAAGGTAGCAAGGGAGGTGTGGTTCAACTTTATTCTATGGAATTTAAGCAGGAAGATGAAAATATTCCACGGGAATTAAAATGCACATTGCAAAAGCACTTTAGGGTCTTCCAAGAAATTCCTAAAGCTCTACCTCCATATAGAGATCATGATCATCAAATCGAACTAATACCAGGAAGTACTCCTCCCAATAAAAGGCCTTATATATATCCTCATCAACAAAAAGGAGAGATTGAGAAAATAGTACAAGACATGTTGGATTCGAGTATTAATCAACCAAGCAGGAGTTCATTTTTCAGCTCCAGTAGTGATGGTTATAAGAAAACATGATTCTTAAAGGATGTGTCCTGATCATATAGATCTAAACAAAATCACCATAAAGGATAAATTCCCTATCCCAAATATTGATTAGCTATTAGATGAGATTTATGGAGTAGCTTATTTTACAAAGCTAGATATTAAATCACGATACCACCAGATCAAATTAAGAAAAGATGACATTCCCAAAATAGATTTTAGAACGCGTTATGGGCACAATGAGTTCTTGGTCATGCCTTTTGGGTTGACTAATGCTCCTTCAACTTTTCAAAGTCTTATGAACAAAAAATTTCAACCCAATCTTAGAAAATTTGCCTTGGTTTTCTTTGATAGTATACTTATCTCTAGAAAATAATGGGAAGACCACATTACACATGTGGATCAAGTCTTGCAAATTCTTGAGAACAAACAATTGTATGTAAAAAGATCCAAATGTTTTTTTGGGAAAAATGAGTAGAATATTTGGGTCATATTGTTTCAAGGGAAGGGGTTAAGTTTGACCCTCAAAAGATCCAAGCTATCAAAAAATGGCCTACTCCTAAGAAAATCATGAGTCTTATAGAATTTTTGGGTCTTACAGTATATTATCAAAAATTTGTTAAGAATTTTGCACACATTGCAATCCCACTTGCATCTCTCTTGAAGAATAATTCATTTGTATAGAACAATAAGGCTACTTTGTCATTCTCTCTCTTAAAGGATGCCATGTCTTATATACCAGTATTGGCAACACATGATTTTGGTAAAACATGCATAGTAGAATGTGATGCATTGAGACTAGGAATGGGAGCAGTATTAACACAAGAAGGGAGACCGTTAGCTTTTGAAATCAAACAATTCAAGGGAAAATATTTGGTTAAATATACATATGAAAAAGAGGTGGAAGTAATTTTACCTCTAATAATAAAAAAATGGCAACAATATCTCATTGGGAAGCACTTTAAAGTCAAGACAGACCATGTTAGCCTAAATTACTTTTGGGAGCAAAGATTGTCATCAGAAGAGCAACAAAAAAAGGTATAAAAAAGGTAAGGGTTTGATTTTGAAACAATCTACAAAAGGGGGAAGGACAATGTAGTATCAGATGTTATTTCTATAATAAAACAAGCCTCAAGCTTATATTTTATTACATCTTCTATTCCTGTGTGGTTGGAAGAAGCTCACCATGAATGGAAAATGACAATGCTACTAAACAAAAAAACATAATGTATAAAGGAAGGGATGAACTCTATGTAACATTGGGAGTGGAAGGGAGATATACTTTGGTACAAGGGAAGAATTTATATGCCCTCAATCAAAGTTGAAGCAACAAATATTAAGGGAGTCCCATGACTCTCTGATGGCAGGACATGCAGGGTTCCTTAAAACATATCAAACGATCAAAAAATATTTCTTTTGGGAAGGAATGAAGAAAGATATTCAAAAATGTGTAAGAGAATGTTAGGTTTGCCAAAGAAATAAAGGAGAGGTAGTAAAATCTCTAGGGTTTAGCCATTACACATACCTAATCAAAGATGGGAAGAGATGTCAATGGAATTCATTATAGGGTTACCAAAATATGAAGGTAAGGATTCCATTTTTGTGGTCGTTCATAGACTCACAAGATATGTAGAATCTTGCAGAATTCAAAGTACATATATAGCAAGCCAAGTGGCAGAAGTGTTCATGAAGGAAATTCATAGACTTCATGGTCTTCCTAAAGTAACATTAAGTGACAAAGATCCCAAATTCACGAGAAATTTTTGGAAAGAATTATGGAAGATGAGTGGAACAACACTAGTTATGAGTTCAGCATATCATCCATAAACAGATGGTGAAAAATAATTTGAGGAGGGTGATTGGGTATTTTTGAGACTTCAACCTTATAAGCAATCCACACTCAAGCAAAAGAAGAATCAGAAATTAGCTCCAAAATTTGATGGACCCTACAAGATTATTCTCAAGATTGGACAAGTGGTGTATGAGCTAGATTTACCTTATTCTCGCATTCATAAGGTTTTTAATGTATCTTGTCTAAAAAAGGTTTTGGGACAAACTATGCCAATGCAAATAGAACTTCCAGAATTAGATGAAGAAGGGAATTTGAATATTGAACTAGAAAAAATTATAGATCAGTGTTCTCTATCTCTTTGGAATAGAATCATTATGGAGTACCTAATCAAGTGGAAGAATATGCCTCTAGAAGACATGGAAATGAGCAATTCGTGAAGAAACACCCTCAATTACAAGCTTTGAGGGAAAAGATTTTTTAAAGAGGGGGGTTGTTTTAAGGCTCTTGGGCCCTTATGTTAAGGCCCTAATAAGAATTCATTAGTAGTTTATTTGTTATATTAGTAGGTTAGCTAGAACCTTTCAATGTACCCTTTCATTATAATTGTACCCTTTGTCTCCTATATATATGCCAAGGAGATCTAGTCTTAGGATCGTCATATTTTGCCTTGTGAATTAGATATATTGTAAAAAGAGGTTTCCCCCTCGAAGTGGACTAGATTCATTGACTTTCTATCATTTTCAAGGTGCTTGGTTCATAACAAACACCCATAAGGATTTTGTAGCAAAGGCCTTACTAAATATATGAATATCCTTGAGTCCATAGCCACCTAATCGCTTAGGCACCAAAATACTTTTTCAGTTCGCCAAATGAGAGCCCAGATATTCTAGACTGGCTTTCCAATGGAAATTGAAATGAAGTTTTCTGATTTGGTCAAGAATGGATTTTGTAATTAGGACCAACAGGTGTCGATACATTGGTATGTCTTTGATAATTGACTTGATTAGAATCAATCGACCACCACATGACATCCACCAGTTGTACCAAAAGTTGATTTTCTTTTCTATGCCTGAAATTAGTTGTTTCCAATTTAACAATCTATAGTTGTTGCAATTGAGAGAGAAGGTATTTGAAACCTGTCAACATATCATGTGAGGTAAAATTAAAAATACCAATGATAGAAAGTTTGATGTCATCCTTTACCTTCGGGAAATAGACAACTGATTTGTTAAGATTAATAACCATCCTAGTGGCATCACAAAATAGATCAAGAATGTTTTTAAAATGTTGTTCTTTGTTTTCCCTACAATAGCATAAATGAGAACATTGTCCACAAACAAGATATGAGTAAGAATTTCTCTACGACCCAATTTTACCCCATGAACAATATTAGCACGTCTTATAGAATTGATTTCCTTGCTTATCCTATCCACTACCAAGAGAAATAAATAAGGATAACATGGAGAACCTTGTCTCAGACCACACCTAGCTTGAAAGAAAGTAGAACTAGAAACATTAAGAAGAACGAAAAAAGAGACTATAGAAACACAACACATGATCCACTTAACTATAGACAAATCAAACCCGACATATAATAAAAGAAGTTGAAGGTAAATCCATGAGACCCAGTCATAAGCTTTCAAGAAGTTGATTTTTAGGATCGAGACAAGTCTCTTTGAAGTTTTAATTGAGTGCATACCTTCCTGAGTTGATCCAATGGCTTTATGGATAACTCACCCTTTGAGGAAGCCAAACTAATTCAAAGTGATGACAGAGGAGAGAATAGGTTTGAGTCGAATCGCTATGATCTTGGCCATAATCTTATCTAGACAATTGTATAAGGCTATTAGTTGAAAATCATCATAGGAAGAAGGACAATTTAGTTTAGGTATTAATGCAATAAAAGTAGCATTAATACATTGTGGAATTTTCCCTTATAGTATTATTTCCTCCACCACACAGAGAAGTTCATCAACCAACAAATCAGAAAAGGCTTTGAAGAATTCAACAGTCCAGCCGTAAAGGCTAGGACTATTGTCCCATTTGAAGGATGAGATGATAGTCAGTAGTTCATCTTTGGAGACCTCGCTAAAAATAACTTGGTAATCATCCTCCTCTATAAGTCATGGATACATTATAATAAGTTTAAGTAGTTGTCCCATATGCACTTGCTCGTATTCATTAAATAAGGACGCAAAATGATCGACGCCCTGAGAGGCCAAATCCTAAAATCCCCGCACCTTATTCCCATCAAAATCTTGTAATTCCCAAATTGTATTATAGCTTTTCCTAAAGTTGGTAAATTTATGGAATAATTTTTTTATCCCCTATCAATATCCAAAGAGATTTTCTATTAAGACACCATGTTTTTTCTTGGTACAACAGTAGCGAAGAACGTTGAGCTTCTAATTCCTAGCATCTTTCCAAATCAACTATAAGGTACAAAATACCATTAGTCCTAACACATATTCGTTCCAAAGCATCGTCAACATCCATAAGAGCCTGATCTTGTTGAATTCAATGGTTTTAAGCCCAAACATTTGTCTTTTCCTTTAGCTTTCGAAGGCTAGCAACAAATTGAACACTTGTTGGTATCCCAAAATCTGCTTGATAATGACTCCAATTGTCCCAGACCAGCTGATGAAAACCCTCATCATTAAACCATGTAGGATTGAACTTGAACAAAGCTCATGCTTTTTCTGAGCCTTTCTCAATCTCCGGAAATATAGAGAAGTGATCCGATCATCTAACCTTTCCGACCAATGTTCAATAGATACCAAAAGTTTGAAGAAGCTCATGATGAACCAGGAACCTGTCTAGGTGCTTTGCTACACTAGCCTCTCCACCTTTGTTGTTATTCCATGTAGGGAACATATTAATGGGCTCCACATCAACCCAGACCCGCTCTTCCAAGCATACATTAAAGTAATTATACATGCAATCCTCTCTAGCAGAATATCCCTAGGTCTCATCTCGACTCAGGGTAAAATTTAAATCGCCACCAATTATCAATTTCCATAACTCAAATAACTTAGATAGAATATCCTTGACCAAAAATTTACCTTCCCATCATATGGCCTATACATGTTGAGAACTAAAAAATATTGATCTAGTTCCTTGTTGAAAACTTCGGTGAATAGACTTGATCCAATGGAAAAATAGTTTATAAAAAGAGAGATATTTGAAGACAATCCTATAATGATTCCCCCTGACAAACCCAAGGAATCCACGCCATGAAAGGTCCAGCTAGGAAGTAGTTTGGAAAGTTCCACGATAATTCCATCTAAGGAGCACATTGTTTCTTGAATTAGAAGAATATCTATCCATTTTAGATCCACAAAAATTTTAAGGGATAGGTTTTTGGACCTTCCCCCTAGGCCTCTCATGTTGACAAACATGAGTTTCATATTGGATTACAAGGAGGGGATTGTCTAACTCTAAGAACCCTTGGGAGAGATTTTTGATGACTCTGTGATATTTCATGATGAACACGATCTTGAGAATGCTTCAGGGAATATTTACGGCCCACCCAATTCAGGCCAAGATATTTATTATCGTTGAAACCCAATCCCCCCAAAGGAAAAGTTGAAGAACAGGGTTGAAGTATGGATCTCGTCCTAATGAGCAAGAAAGAGATTTATTGGAGCAGTGGTTTCGAGAGTACGAGACGAGAGACTATTCAAACTCGACGTCCTTGGAGAGTAAAATAATATAAGCATCACCCACCCTAGCATCAAAAGGCAGAGAGGCTAGGACTACACCCATATCCCGGCAAGAAGAATGCCTCTCCTTTCGTGACAGCCCACAGGAGAAAACAAGAAGAGAATATAAAATTGTTAAGGAAGGTTTGGAAGAGGAAGACTTACCCAAAGGTTGATGCATATATGTGCTTCTTTACCATAACGCCTTGAGCTTGGACCATTGTTCACAAGAGAGGTCCATATCATCACCCAACCAATCCGAGAGGGAAGAATCATCCTCACCTCACGAGTCGCATTTCCCCAAAGGAACATTTACATATCTAATCAAAATCTTGGATTGATTCTATTGAGGGACCTGTATATTCCCCTCAGAGCATCTCCCTTCGATAGTCATCTGAGAGATAAGGGAAGTCTAAGCATCTTTTTTATCTGTAGCTTGAGGAGGTATCGAGCCACTATCTTTACACGGCCTCTTGGCATAGCCCTTAAATTTATTATGGAAAACAAATGCATAGTTGGCAATAACATGGCCAACTTGATGCCATCATGAACACCAGAAAGGTATATTGACATAGTAAAGAAGCTGAGTATATGAACGCTCACCAATAACCAATTTCATGGATTCAAAGAGCCCTTGATAGGGATCCAATTCAACTAGGATTTGAGCCACCAACGAGTGATGGCTTTGCTTATAACTGTCATCGACTATAATAAAATACCCTAGAATATCCCCAATGTCTTTTAATCCTAATTTCCACCAAAACTCCAGAGGAAGGTTGGGAAGCTTGATCTAGATGGGAACCCTGGTCAAATTCTCCTCCTTCACATCAAATAAGGGGTGCCATGGATTTATACTAAGAAGAAACTTGTCTCAGTACCAATGAATACTAAGAATCCTCCAAGCATCATCTCTAGATCTAAAAAGAAAGTTGATTCATCTTATGGAGATGAGGTGAATGATCAAAGCATAACTAATAATAGAAACCCAATTTTATTGCATCGATGAGGTTAAAGACTCCTTTTCCACCCGTCTGCCACTAAATTTTCCTATGAGATCCCAACCCTCCATATCTGCAATATGATTTACTTGTAGATCTTTACCAATGACTAAAGAGACCCCTCTACCTCTCGACTTAACTATTCACCTTCTCTTACAACCAGGAACATTCTGAGCACCTAGAATGCCACTGTCCTAAAGTTCAGCTAAACCCAATCCACTTCCAATAAACCCCAAAGACCAAATATCATCTGGCATAAGACCAGATGGAGGGTTGACTGCTGGATCAGCCTAAATTTGTTTGGATCCATGTAAAACACTACAAACATGACTGCTTGAAACCCCATTACTCGTAGTCTGAGAGTATTCACTCACATGATCCTCATAAGTGTAAAAGAGATGGATCTCTTGGGATATCATCCAAGGTGTTCGTTCTGACAACATCAAATCCAAGGAGCTCAAGAGTAATTCCTAAATTAACCTCTACCTCAAGAATACTAGCAGCTTATGAGTACGAAGGCAAAAACGAGAGTACTTTAGAACTAACAAAAATGAAATCCTCGCAGAGAGAATCCTTTGAGTAATCCACCAATTTTACATCCTCATATATAGTGATGTGTCGGGGATGACACACTTGCCCTCGCTATCCAACTGACGAAAGCACTACGGACCCAAAACTGGCTCAAAACCATGGCTAGGGTTTTTTCCCTCTAAAAATATCAAAAAGTATGAACCAAATGAGTGTAACAATTTGATTAATTACTCTTATGAAATGTTAGTTTTTCATTTATTTTAATGATAATCTTATATTAATTGTTCATAATTAAATATATAACAGTTATCTTTAAAAAAAAAAAAAAAAAATTATAATTAATTAAATTTAAAGTATTAAATATGAAAATGAAATCATTAATAATATCAAATTTTAATATACACAATTTGCTTTAAATAACTTTATGATTTTTTTCTCTAATACCAACTTTATGAATCTCCTCATAAGAAAATGTAAGTATTAGATTTGGTTAGTCAATATTAAATTAAATTAATTTTATATTAATATTTAAAAATATTAATAAAACTCAATAAATAAAATAAACAAAAGTCATTGTGGATGTTATAGGACTTGGTCCCCATATTTGATGTAATGATTGTATCTAACGTGGGTGTACATCCATCAATATATTGGCAATAAACAAAAGGATTTTATTGTTGCATTAGCATGCATTGTAATGTTTTGGTGATTTTGTTATCACTTGTCACTTCTTCTTTTTGTAAGTGTATTAATTTTCCATGAGTTATATGATGGTTTCCTTGTTTTTTTAACGATATAAATCTTTGTTTTCCATGGTAACAACTTGGCTAGTAAAAGTTTGATTGTTACTTTAACAATGAAAACCTAATACATAATAATAAAAAATTATTAATTGTCACTAGGCTCTAAAAAAGACTCTTTTAGAATTTCCATTTCCTTCCTATATTGACACTTATTTTAGGGAGAATGTAAAAAGAATGATTAATATAAGTTTATATGTTTAGAAAACTAAAGGATGGAGTGGAATAGATGAAGCCCATGGTAGTTGCACTAGTTAAGGTTGGGAATCCATACATGTTTGTAATGCCAAAACCACAAGTGTGATTCCACAACTCATAGATG
>ML835883.1:0-16313 GCA_009831015.1 Picea engelmannii | reverse complement strand
ATGGGTAAAAACTAAACACAACATATTTATTTTTAATCTGATTAGTATCCCAATTGTTGGGACAGATTTTTACCATATTTTCTTTTAAATGATCTGGATAATGCATGCTTTTACCATTCAATCATATGAAAGCTTTCCTATCATTGTTACATTTCCTTCTTTTCTCTTCATACAATGTGACCCATGGTTGTGTTGCCTCTTCATTGTAAAGAGCAAATTTATTGATGGCATCGATTTATAAATTCGTTAACGTAGATAAGAATTCAAAATGAATAGTATGAGATCAAATATATATTATCAACTTCTTTCTCTATACAAATTTGACAAAATACAAGTGACTTACTCTTTAGCATGCGCCTTTTTCCATTCGTTTGGAGTAGCTCCCATTCCCTTTTTTCCTCATCCCATTGGTTGTCCCAAACAACTGCCCCTAGTGTGTCATCAATTTGCTTGATGTACTCATTGACTTAATAGAAAGACTCGTATACTATGTACCCCTTTGCCATAGATCCCTTTGGTTTTTCCCTTTGTTGAAAAAACCCCTTCAATTTTTTCATGTACCTCTCTAAGAAGAACATCCAACAACATGAGAGCACCCTAGCTAATTCAACCTCATCAAGTTGGTGAATTAGAAGATGGAATTGCAAGTCCATAAAACTCATAGAATTTCCTTCTCAAACATGCAAACAATCTCAGCTATCTCTCGATGCCACCATGGAATGTTAGCCATATGAATCTCCTTTGATGTGATCCAATGTACAAATGCAGATAATTTTGATATGGCATGTCGCAAGTCCTAAGGGAAGTCATGGTTCACATAACCATGCACGAGAAAAGGATAATAACACTACAAAATAGACATAGGCATTGTTAGTTGCCATTAAATCGTGAGTGCATAGTATATTTGTATCGACACTACAGAAGAATAATCATGTATTCGAGATACATACCCTTAGAAGGTCCAGATGGTCATGTGATTTCAACCTCGATAAATGCCCTTCTACAGTGAAGCAAAGTTGTAGAGTCAACCCACATAAAGAAGGTGCCTTTACACCCAATATAACATCCTTTTCCATAGAAAGATCATCTTCTTTAAGAGACCAAGAGGGACCAACCTCTCCTCTACTTTATTTTCTTAGCCAGTGTCTCTTTCTAGTATTCGAAGAAATGAGATTTCTTCTAACAACTAATGTGTCGCTTTTATTCGATGATATGTGCCTCCATAAATAAGATGAAACATTTTTTAATATTTGCATGATATCAAGTAAGTGGGAAATCTTAAGATGCTCAAAATATGGAAGGTCGTAAAATACAGATTTCCTTTTCATCCCAATGGACATTTTCTCAACTTAGGTGTCAAAAAATTCAAGATCATTGAACATAGGTTCCCCATTTTAATCAAACAAATATGCAATTTACTTCTCCTTCTCTACGTCATATGCTCTAATCCAATCTATTGGTGTCATTATTTCATATCTTTGGGTTATCTCTGGTTTACCATTGAAAGAAGATGCAACTCTTCTATAAGCGTCGTCTTTTGGGAGGAATACCCTCGAGCATTCATAAACCATCTTTCTTAGGTGGTTGGACCACCTAGCCCTTATATAAATTCCACAACATTTACATCCATGATACCCTTTTGTTACAAGACCTATGATGTTATTGTATACAGAGTTGTTAGTGTCAAAAAGATAATTGCACCAAATTCAGTATGCCAAATAAAATTACAGATATAAACGAATCAATCAACATGCTTACCAGAGCAAACTCCTAGTCTTGGATAATTGTGCATGGTGTATGCATATACACCATACAACGTAAAAGACATTTCCATTGGGATGGGTCTTGATAAATCATATACATGTCGATCCCTTCCCATAATTTGCTTAAATTCATCGATCAGTAGTTAGAGGTATACGTCCATTCTCTTCACTTGTCTTACACCTAGAAATATAAGAACCAGCATAAGATGTTCATTCTTCACAGGAAACTATGGGGGGATATTGTTATTGATCACTACCACTGGCCAATAGTTGGTGTTTTGGAGAGAATACGGGTTAACTCTATCCATGGCTTTGCTCAGTTGTAGACTCCATACTCCATCCTTGAATTTATCAACCCATGTATCCTCTATATGCTTCATGGTTATTGAATATATTGGGATTCACATAATTCCTAACTCACTTCTATGTGAGTCATGCCACCCCTGCAACACGACTAATTGTTTGCAATGAAATAGCCTTTGAATCCTTGGAATTATAGGCATGTGCCTCGATATTGTATGAGGAGGACCATGTGCCTTACCATATTTTTTTTTATTTTTGGTACTTATCATGCCCACATTATGGACATATCTATGTGTTTGCATGTTCATCTTTGTATAGAATACAATCATTCAGACATGCATGATATGATATGTACTCAACACCCAACATTTTTCAGCATTTTCTTTGCCTCTGCGCAACTATCGGGCAAGACATTATCACTTGGAAATACCTTATCTTTGAGTAGCCTGCAATTAGTGGGAAATATAAATGTACATTATCATTAAGCATGCATAAAATCAACCATTTTCTTCCTTCATTGTGTGACAACATTCCTTAAAAAATTAGGGGAATTAATGGTTAGTTACCTAAAAAGTGTTGAGAAACACATGTATGTCATACCATACATTGCTTTCAAGTTGTACATTAACATTGTTGTCCCTAGTTGGGTATACCTTGACCCCTGGCCAAAGAGAGGGGTGGTGGAAGCATATTTCATGCTTTTGAAGAAGGTATCGACGATATCAGCATCATTCCTTAGCTCATTTTTTTGGAATGCATGTAACAACATTCCCTCCATGACTTGGGTATCCCGTAAGAAATCTTCCATACGCACCTCTATATCATTTTCTTCATCCCCAACATGTGAATAACTAGTGCTATTCTATAGATTTTGAATTGTTGGCTCGGGACATAGTGGGAATTGAATAGGTGGTTGATTCAACCATGCTTGGTATGCTTCCTCTCTGAGCTATGCTCATTTAATAGCAAGCTCTTGATTTCACATCATAGTGGGGTGCAATGCTAGATGGTAGACAGGTCGCTTATCGTCATAATCCTGGTTGTAAAAATAATGAACATTACATTGATAATATTAGTAACATGGTGCATTTAGTATGCTCAAACGTTATACCAAACATTTATTAGAAGCATGGAAAGTTTTTCCCAATAATAAACATGCAACCAACCAACTGTATAAAACAGATGTCAATTTAAGCAATACATTTACATTAATTCCATTAAAAATACAAATACTTAATCATATTTTTCTTACGCCCCAAGGGGATGTCTAAATGTAGACCCAATGCAAGGAATTTTTATGAGTGGTTGGTGGTCTATGAAAGTTATATTTTATTAACAACTTGTCGTCCGGAGACAAACTACATATTTCATGCACAACAACAAATTTGGATGCCTTTCTTTTCATAAAGAACTCTTTGTCATTCGAGTGTTCCTTAAAGGAACAATTTGCATTAAATATTGAGGATCTACAACTATTTATGAACCCTGTAATGTTCCCATGAGTTCGTGGATGACCGCCAATATATAACAAACATGTTAAAGTTTCCATAATCATAATTGTTCATGCACATATTATACATGGAAATGATATGTTTGTATTTAACAATATTCAAGTAATCAGAGTGACTAGAAAGATGATCCCAAATGGAATAAGTGCCACTGATTGTTTGGGAGGAACAAATATATGAGAAAGGATGAACAATCCAATATTTGCAACATCTATTTTAGACTTGGCAATCATACAACTATTACCACAAAAAGAGAATTTGGTTCCAACATTGAGCACATGCATGGAAGACGAATAAGTGCCATACAAAGCTCAGTTGTAATAGGTTTGGCATTTACTTTACAAATGGATGGGAAGAGGGAAGTCATTTTTGCCTTCCAACAACTAAACCAACTTTGGTGTGTACTTGGACTTTTTTGCTCTCAGCTCATACAACATTTTGGATCTCTTAGCAGAGATGTTTTGGGTAGTATTGATATCATACTTTGGCTAACTATAACTTTCCATTGACCGAAAAGAAGGAGATGGATTGATCAATTTAGGATGAAACTTAATTGATTTGGCTTCCAAGTTTTCAAAAAAATAACATATGGAAGTTTTCCTACATGTCTTTTCTATATCACCTATTGGATTCTTGACCGCGGGATGTATTAGGCCGTCAACGGTAGGTAGTTGATCATTAATATAATGGGACAATGTAACATGTCAAGGTTTCTCCTTCAAGCCTTTACATTTTGAACAATCACATACTATTGGGGTGTCATAGAAGAGATCCAATTCATGGTGTAATATCACTGACCCAAGTTGCTTGTTGGAAGATGACATGTTACAATTGGTAGGGTAAAGCAGTTGTCCATTTTCATCAAACATATGCCTACGGTATCTTTCTCGTGATAAGATCTTATGGCATTTTGGGACTAATGGAGTATATTGCACATTTGAACTTGATCATAAATCATGATCCTCAAAATTCAATGAACAATTATTCAAATGCATGTGCATACATAACATAATTTCAATGAGATAATTGAATTATAAATAAAATTTAGACTTACTACAATCAGCGAGAGAGAACTTGAAGAACTTGCAACAATATGGAATAAGATGGAATATGAAGAATTGTCCATTTGATATTATAAACTCTTTTTTCTGAATTTGAGTCAAAATCATCATCAATAAGTGAAAAAAATTCTTGAAAGAAAGTTCGGGAAGCATTGAACAATCTAACTTCAAACAAAACTTCAAATGACTTTTAAAAGTTAACGGTGCACCTAATTATATTATGACGTCCCGGTGCGTCTGTATAAATAAAATGCACCAGTGCACAAAATTATGAGAGGCACCGAAGAGTGACCTCTATTTTTTCCTCTGTAAAGCAAAACCTCCTCAAATTTTAAATACGGATGTTTTCATTTGTATTTTGTGAATTAAATTGTTTATTGGTGCATTTTTACTCAAAACCCACCCTAGTGTACTATAAATTGTATAGCGCACTAAAAAAGTAAATTACAAAAAAAAAACAATGTGCATGTCTATCATCAATACAGTGAAATATATAATGAAAAAATGAGCAGGACTTTCGATTTTTTTTAAATGTATGTGTTTATAAATGAAAACCATGTTCATTATTTCGTTCGCTTGCCAAAATTTCAAGGAGAGATTTGTGCAAGATATATTTACTAGCAAAGACTTTGGAGTGTGTAGATTTTTTTGAAGAGTCAAGTTTGAAAGGGATCATCATAGGTCACACAAAAATCTGCAGAGGATAAATTTAAGGTATGTGAATTCATTCTATTGATCATCTCAATATTTCCCCTATTTGCATTTTTAGTGCATTCCCAAAAAATATAAAAGGGTTTCATTCTTAACTTCAGTATTGAAAGCCCTAGATTCCTTGTTGTTTCTCTTGCTTTCCATCTCTATATTTCACAATGAGAATTTTCTTTTAAGCAATATATTTTTGTAGGGTTTCTTTACCTATATATGGTGTGTTTGGTATCCATTGCAATGAGGCAACTCATTGCATTCGATCCCAAGCCCGATCACTATAATTTTTCTTTAAAAAAAACACTTTCTCAGTTCGAGGGTGCGCGCTATACTGGAATATCGCATTGGTGTGCATGTTCCTATCAACAACACCGTTGAGTTTAAAATAAAAATAACATTATTTTTAATATTGAAAGCGTCATGTTTTAAATTTCTTCATGGGTTCAACGGTGCATAATAAACATTAATTATGCACTGGTGCTTCTATTAATTTATAGAGCACCACCCCTCGGATGGGGTGATAGTGGATGACATTGGGCATATGGAGGAGGTTGGCACTAGCCCGCTAGGCACGAGGCCACGTGATGATCCCGTGCCGACTGTTGTCACCTCCCTCTAGCATTAAACCGTTATCAAGCGCAGTAATGGATTTATACGCGCGCAGTTATACAGCTTCCTTCCATTTCGAATTCCTTATCATGGCTCTCGCACAGTTATACAACCACAGTCTTTGGTTAAGGGGCGATGAGCATCCCCCTCTGCGTTCTTGGGCGGACATTATCTGCTTCCTTGGGCTCTCTGCTAGCTACCTCCGTTTACACGCACCCTGCGAGTTGTCACACCCTGCTTCCACGCCTGGTCCAATGCCCCGCGAAAGAGGGAAGCCGAGGAGGGGCTCTCCCTAGAGGCCTCGCAGGCCCTCTCTCTCGTCTCCTGGTTTGCAGCCTCCTACTATGGCAATTGTCCCTTGGGTAGCAAACTTTCAACCGCGACCTCACCCCGCCTCTGCAGAACCGATACCAAATCAGCCGCCCGACGTTGACCCCCCTTGGAGCTATACAGAAGGACCCCCTCCTCCCCGCAGGCCAGCGAATTATGATAACCAGATTCCCGACTCCAGTGCGAGCGAGTAGCTTCGGGACAGTCTAGAAAATATTTACAGCCTGGTGTTTGAATTACGTCAGGGGGTCGACGACCTCCACTTTCGGGTGCACTCAACGAACGACAAGGTGACGACGCTCCTTCAACTCATGGCCTCTATGAATGCGACCTCTCCCTCTCACCCGGATGGAGTGACCTCGGAGGAGACGCCTCGCACGACAACCACGGAAGGCGACGTCAAGGATCAGAGTGCAGAGAAGCCTGGTTTGGAGCAAACCACTAGCGGGATTCCAGAGGTGGACTCGGCATTTCGTCAACAGCAGTTGGGGCAAGACGTCGAGCGCGCAATGGACAACGTGACTGACGAGATGATTTGGGATTCGAGGCCGACCTACATAGAGGAAGAACCTTGGTCGGGGGACCTCACAGCCACGGGCCAGGATTACCAGCCAGATGTTTAACCATGTTCTTATATGCAAACTCTGTCAATTTTAGTTAGTCTTATTGGAAGAACAGTTCCCACAAACTGTCTTTTTGTCTTAGGACTGCAGAGCACACTTTCTAGGCTGACTGGACTGGTTTCTTCTCTGTTGGGGCAGTCCAGGGTAGCTTTTTTTGACTATGGATGTAATATGGCACACCAACCAGCTTTTTGGAGGTCCTTAATATAATCCCTTCTTACTTAAAAAAAAAAAATTATAGAGCACCACATGAATATAACAATTTCTTAACAAAATGTTTTTGATTTCGTAAGAGCACGAATATCATATATCGTTGTGTATGCATATTATTAACACACCGGTGCATACTATTTTATCATACACACTAAAATCTTCTTTTGTTAAAAAAATCATAAAAAAAAATTGTAATTTTTATATATGATGATTCCTGGTCTTTTTTTATAGAAATGGCCAATAGAAGTTCAAGGAAAACAACTTATTGCAATGAGTACATTGGTAGCTCATCCCAACAAGAGAACAAAGTAAGTTCTTTAAATTTTATTAAAAATTTAATATATTTGAATTATTTGTAGGTTTAAATTAATGGTGTGTATTGAATAAGGCATGTCATGCAGAGAAAAAAATTGAAGAAACTAGATAAGATTGTTCGCAATATGAGTGGAAAATAGCGTAAAAGATTTATGGAAATGTTGCAAAGAGAGGGATTAGGTGGATCAAAAGGTAATCAACATGAAGTTTTTCTTTAACTGTTTACTAAAAATGAATTTCTTAACTTTAATCACTAACATGTTTTAAACACTCGATTTCACATTTTTTTAATGCTTTGCATTTTTTTAATGTTTTGCAAGGACTGATAGTGAGAGAACAAAATGTCGTCCTAAGAAGACAAAAATTATGATGGATGTAAATGATGATGTATTGGTCCTTAGTTCATCTGGAGTGGTGCTAGAAGTTAACGAGAGGGGAATATTGTTTTACGGAACTTTGAGGGATTTAGTGGAAAGAACGTATAGACATATTTTCCACTTACAATACAAAAATCAATCCAATGACTCCAAGAATCAAGTTATTAACCTACATGAAGTGTTTCTGGAGCAATGGTCAATGAGACCCGTGAGACATGCTATAGCAAAAACTTATAATAACAAAAAAGAATCATTTAAAAAGTATTATTACTAAACATGTATTTTTATAATATGTTCCAAAAATTACCAAATTAATTCTTTTTGTTATATTTACTTTCACATCATTTTTTTTTAAATTATGCTTTTTCATTTTTCAAGAAGATTATGAAAATTCCAAGGGACAAACGAGGGGAAAACTAATACATGCTCATAGGGATGTTCAAAAAAGTGTACAAGTAGATGGTAAAATAAATGAACATAATTGCATCGCAGGAGGAGCCATCCCTATTGGGTTAATCTTGACTCGGTCATAGAGTCGTTGATTCAATCATTATTGGGTTTATTATTAGTGGTTTACGACCCCATGGTATTGGGTAACCCATGGTATTTGATATGAGTCTTTGCATGTATTTTCATGGCTATCTCCACACCATGCATGTATTTGCATGGCTATCTCCACTCCATGCATGTATTTGCATGGCTATCTCCACACCATGCATGTCTTCTCGTGGCTATATCCACTTCATGCATGTCTTTCCATGGATATCTCGAGTCCATGCATGTATTTAGGGTTTGTAATTGATGAAGATTATTTAATGGCTTGAGATACTCCATTTTAAGAAGCCTCAAGTGGTTGGTATTGGCCTGGCTTGGCTCTAACTTGGCTAGTTTGGCCAAGGTTAATAGATATCTATTAGGTGTTGGTTCTTCTGGTTAAGGGTTTATAGGATAAATATTGGCTCTATGTGCATGATTTATTATTGTGTTATTTCTCTCTCAATTTTTTAACATGGTATCGGAGTTGGGCAGACCTGGACTCTCCAATGAGAGTGGTTTGATGTTGAAATACATGCTTATGAAATTGTTGGTAGAGTGATCAATGGAAGAGAGATATGCACACAAATTGAAGTGTTGGTTCATGGGTTTATGAACCATGGTAAATGATACACGAAAATGGAGCATAGGCATAAGCACATTGAAGATGAAGTACTCAATGAATGAGTGCTTTGGCTCACTGTATTTGGAGCAGGGCGGGATGTTGGTAAAGAAGTTGGTAAATGTTTCTTGCATCATTTTCTCATGCATGCAATGGATTGATGTGGAGCATATGAATAAGTGATTTGAGGATGAAGTACTCGATGAATGAGTGTTTGGCTCATTGTATTTGGAGCATGGAGGGATGCTAGTAAAGAAGTCGGTAGATGTTGATTGCATCATTTTCTCAAGTCTACATTGGATCGATGTGGAGAATAGGAGAAATTTCATTAAGGAAGAAGTACTCAGTGAATGAGTGCTTTGGATCATTATATTTGGAACAAGGAGGGATGTCAATAAAAAAGCTTGTAGATGCTTCTTGCATCATGTGCTCCTGCATAGCATACAGTGGTAAAATAAGTACTTGGTCTATGTAATTGTATTTGGAGTAGGAGGGATGCTTGCAATGAAATAGGTTGATGTTCCATAACATCACATGCTCAAGCATACAATTGTAATTTTTTTATGGAGTTGAATTTTATTACATGTAAATGGGCATATGGTTGTAAGACCTATTTAGGAATGCATACCCCTATTTTGATGGTTCATTGGTATGATTAATTGAAAATTTGTAAAAAAAACATTTAATTAAAATATATACATATTGGTGCACTCTATTATTTTTAACTCGCTAAATTGTGTGTGCCGTAATTTAGAGAACAATGTGTTTTTATGAGTTATACACATCAGTGCCTATTAATTACATGGAAGCACCAGTGCTAAAAATTGTGAAAAAAAATATCGTTGTTTTAAACGACATAACGTACGATTATATTTATCGTTTCAAAATATTACGATGCACATAATTACAATATGCATCGGTTCTTTACAAATAATAAATGCATTGAGGCTTACATATAATATATGCATTGGTGCTTAGTAACAAAGAATTCCATTGACATCTCATCTCAAATATTCAAAATTTCACTACCCTCCGGTGCACATGGTAATATGGGCACCAATGCATACAAATTATATGAGCATCGGTGTGCCATAAAATAAAAAGAACAACTCGATGCATAATATTTATACGAGCACCAATGATGCATACAAAAAGCAATACAGACTGGTGCATACATAAACCCAAAAAGAACTAGTGTTTCACACAACATAAAAGGCAGAACTAGTGCATAATAATTATAAGAGCACCGGTGCTTTTTGTTTTTTTTTACACACTGGTGTCGATTACTAAATATTGCACTGGTGTGTTTTACCAATACAAGCACAAAAAATATATATATGCTAAAACCTCGGCCCACCCAAAAAAAAATTATATATAGGGAACATCTGTTAAAACCTCCACTATGAATAACAGAGTTTGTAGTAGAGTTTTTTTTGAAATTTTTGTCAAATCTTGTAACACTAAAAACCTCCGCAAAAATATCCATTATAAGGTGTTTTCCTTGTAGTGATTATAATTGGAAAACAATCTTTCTCAGGGTAACTTCTTGTGGGCACCCCTTATCTCTCTCACATCAAAGGATAATATTATCATGGTTTACCCTTTCCAAGGCACATTATGCTTTAAGGGCCTCCTTGATAGTTAATTGTTTTCCTCCTTTACCTCTTTTTTTGTCCTTCTTTTTCACTAGAGATAGGTAATTTTTTTGGCTTGTTGTCGAGGTCTACCTTGAATCTAATGTTAACCCTCCTGTTATGCCCAAATAATCTTTCTAAGAGTTTATTTTATATGTTTTAGTTAATAGAAAATCGGTTTCCTCCCTTCAACTTCTGGTTTTTAGCCCTCCACTTCTCGGGAAGCATTAATTATTAGGGATATGGCGTCATAGTCTTGTATCTCAGGATACCTATCTATCTAGGAAAACCTCTTAGTCAGTTCCTCCATTACAACAGGTTCCATAAGGGTTTCAAAATGTTATACCAAAATAGGTACCTAACCAAAGAAGAGCCCAAAATAAGACAGAGCTTTGTAAGGCTATCATATGATATATCCAACTTCTCAACAACTGAGATGAAGGGTTGTGGGTTTTACTTGATAGACCTTTATCTAGAATCATGCTTGGATCTAAATCTGCATTTGCATACACCTTCTCTTCCTTCTCAAATTCATATTTTGTGCCCACTTCTCTTGGAGATTTATCTAGATTAGTGAACTCTTTTTTTCAACCAAGGATTCCTAATTACTATTGGACTCCATTTTCTTGTCGTTGTTCTCTAGGTCTTCCTTATGCTTTGTTGGAATCCTCTTTTTTCTCTTCCAACCCATCTTTTGTTTGGCCGAGCGCAGTCTTTCCATACATGTCCAATTCCATAACAACTCATACATCTAAATGATAGTTTCCAGTAATCTAGGGATTGGATGAACTTCCACTTGCCATAAACAATCTCCATTTACTCCAACAACCCCTCCCCAAGATCCATTTCTACCAAGATCATTACTACCTTCATATCCACCTTTGAACCAAATTATGCCTCTAAACTTTGTGAACTTACCACTTGGATGAACTTCCACTTGCCCCGACCAATCTCCATTTCCTCCAACAACCCCTCCTCGAGATCCATTTCTCTCAAGGCCCTTACTACCTTCCTATCCACCTTTGAACCAAATTATGCCTCTAAATCTGTGAAATTGCCTAGACCTTCCCCAGTTCCTTCAAAACAACTTTATTTCAAAGTTCCATAGATAGGCCTCACATTTTCACCCAAACAAGTTGTAAATGCCTTGTCTATTTTTGGGGATCGAACCCTGGCCTCCATCTCTTTATGTCTAGTAGAGAAAGGCCCCTAAAACCACCTTTTTGCTAAGTTGTTTTCCTACATCAACCCTCGAATGAAACTCAAAGGTGATCCAACTATGAATAACAAGATGAAAATCCATAATATACCCTACAATCACATACCAGACTTTATTCATCCATGAGCATAAAGAACCTTATAAAACTTGTTTTCCCATAAGTCACTGTGTTATTGTTTTTCCATTAAGATTGTGATTTCCTCCATGCCCATGTCCTCACCCAATACCAATTTTATGTTGTCATTCATGTCTTTGATAAACTTCCTTTTATGTTTGTTCCCTAAAAAACCTAATTTAGTGGAAATCTCCTTCCTCATATATATTCCCTCATTGCCACTTACTAATTATTCTTGGGATATTGCTCCAAAACCTTAGCCATAGTCATTTCCTAAATACTCTGTATGTTCGTCAAAATTATGGAGTGATCTCTCCTCACCTTCTATAGGAAATAGTACTGGGTTCCACTCCTCTATACCGTAGGATGTGACATGCCTCATGATCACTCACCCTTTTGTCTTTGAACTATTTAAAGATAATATCTCCTTATTGTCTTCTATGATATGATTTAGTACCCCATAAGTGTGGTTGACGTTAATGTTTGGTAACTTCTCCTTTGTATGTTCTACTAATGGGCTAAGGTCTTTAATGGTTTTAGTTGTGTCTGTGAACTCTCCTTTAATTATCTTCTCACTATAATCCATAGACCCTTTCTATATTTCAAGTAGTTCATCCCTTGAGTTGAAGATGAACTTTAGGAGGACCTCTTCCCCTTCCTTGGAGTAGTCCACTAACTCTTCCTCCATGTATCTCTTCTAAAAATATTTTACCCAAATATAGAATGAATGATAAATAGACAAAATGTAATAAGAAAGCCATGAAAGCCTTACAACAATAAAATTTTGATAAAATGAGCATTGGCCCTTACAAATATAAAAATTGACATCAAGCAAGGTGATTTTGTTGTCATCATTGATAAGAAATAATAGTTTAACAGAAATAATTCTTCCATGTGTTGTTTGATCAAAGAATAAATTCATCAACCACCACTACAGTGCAAGATGCAACAAAGGATTAATATAGTATTTTAGTGTACATAGGTTTTTTGCAATTGTAATTTTTACATATTTCCATCTTGTTATGCACTGGAATTTTATTGTTGTTCAGTATACTTCAAATGGGATAGTATAGATCATGCAATTATAAAATTACATCCATAACAATCAACTTCATAAATTACAAATCCATTGCATTGTCAATTGGTACATATAATGCATTTAACCATTACATATAGAAGAATATGCACAGTAAGATACCACCCCATAGTAGATAGGACCCCATAATGAAGACATACTATTAAACTATGGAAAAAAATTGATAATTCTGAGCATCTAATTGTGAAGATTTCATGGTATTATTGAAATTTGTGGCATATTTCCAATTAGGTCCATTGAATGCATCCAAGAAGTCAAACATTTAATTGTGAGATCATTGAAATATCTCTATGTTATCATCCATATGATCAAAATCTACATAATACTACATAAAAACAAACATGGTAGTAGTGAGCATATTGTATTATATGTGATGATGACAAGACTGCATATGAATAAATGATAAACATATTTGTTCCTAAATAAATGATAAACAAATCAACTAAAAGCTTGTAGCTACACTAAAGAATACAAACAAACTTTATAAGTTGTCAATAGCTACATTTTTAGAACAGAACAATGGGTTTCTTGAGGCTTGTTCTCTAATAATTCCCATCATCAACTTAGAATACCATCGCATATCAACAATCTTCTTCTTTTTTCCTTAAAAAAAATGTATCTTCATTTTCGGGGAGAAATAAGTCACAATCCTTAGATGTCGAGGCATAGCACAAGTATAGCATCAACTTGTTGAGAGCTTAATATAAAAAGATAATCTAGCCCCTAAGGCTTGTAGTTATAACATCAAGAAAAATAACTAAATACATACCATCTAAAAAATAAGTCAAGAGCTTCAACGTATTTATACAATGAAGACTACAGGTGAGAAAATAAACTATCCTGATGGGAGATTAACTCCCCATCGACATGTTCTTCCAAAAACAAATGATTATCAGACAAGGTTAATGCATCTTTAGACAATTGATCAATAGTGGACTTTAATTCTCTAAATATATGTTCATAAGTCAAGGACTGGAATGTAGAATAAAAGGATTTCAGACTTTCACCAATAACTTCCAGAGACGCATTGGACAGTTGAATCTGGTTATTCATACAACCAATAGCGAGCTTGGAGTCCCCAAATACTTTTAAAACTTGAATGTCCCTCCTTGCGACACATTTAAGTAAATAAAGAAGAGCCTGAAACTCACCTTGGTTGTTGGTAATTGCACTAATATTTACTTTCCCCACAAAAAAATGTTGCTAGGAAATGTGTAGAACGAAACCAATTCCACACTTTCCCTCCTAACACGCACCATCAAAGAACCCCCACACTAATTGCTTATTGATATGTAATTCACATATAACTCGGTCCTTTTTTGGCCTTTGGGATGGCTTGTAGCAAGACAAAAGTGCCAAATATTGTTGAGAGTTTTTAACAATACACAGAACATTGCCTTTAAATACACCTGCATTTTATGCTAGCCAAATACCCCATGAGACAAGAATGGGAAGTATTTGAAAATCCTTGAGGGAGGGAACCACATATTAATCCCTAGAACAAGAGGTTTCAGAGTCCTTATCCCAAAGGTGAGATAACCCCAAATCCCATCCAATTTCCTTCCAAACCTAAATAGTGAAGGGGCACAATAAAAATAAGTGAATATATGTTTCAACATAGTGCTTACATAAATAGCACATTATGGGCCCTTATTTCCCTTTAGGTTGCAATCTATCCCAAGTAAGAGCACAACCTTGAAGGACCAGCCATAAGAAGAGTATGTTCTTTAGGGATCCATCGGCTTTCCATATCTTTTCATACCACCATTTGTCTTCTTGATCTTCACTATTTGTAAGATCCAAATAACCCAATTTAGTGGAGTATGCCCCACCAGAATTGTTGTAAATCCCTACCAATTCATCCTCATTGTCCAAAATACAAAAGTGCGCCTTTTGAATTTCTTTGAAAAATAATGACCAGTCCCACTGCCAAACGACCTCCAACCCCAAGTCTTACATCATAATCCAACATTGTCTCCATATGGATGATTGAACAGGGTCCCCGATATGCTTAAGAGTGCAACGACCATCTTCTTGGAGATGTGTTATTAGACATGTTATCGCACAATCTGTACTTTCCCAAAGCCTAGAGGCCAGTAGGTCGAGATTGGCATAACACGAGCGTAATCTTGTCACTGTCACCCCAACAGGATACCCTTTTCTATTTAGGAGAAAAAACCTTCTCCAAGGGATACGTCCCTAGACCTAGTGGTTTGATGAAGGGAAAGAAATGATAAGTAAACTACCCTTCTCTCTAGGTCACTCAAGTCAAGTTTAAGTCTTAAAGGATGAAGCAAAAGAAAGATAATGTGTACCTACCCCTTACCAATACAATAACAAACGTTAAAGGCAATAAAAAATTATAATCATGCTTCAACAAGAAAGTAAACTTGTGAATATATGATGGCTATCTATGTATGCAGCAAATGACAAGTAGATGATAGTGATAAGTAAATGATAACAGTTGCAATTTGTATCAACAAGAACACACTTGTGCAGACAATGTGAACGAGCATTTAAAGCATCAATGATAATACTTTTTCTTGTGTGAGTTCTCTAAATATATCAACCAACAATTGGATTTAAAGAGGTTGTCTAAGTTAAATGTAACAACAGTAAAATAGAAGTAATGACAGCAATAAACAAGCTTCAGAAATGTACTCTACTAAGGCAATTGAACAAACACTTGAGCAAATATTGATAGTAACTTGCCTTGTACAAATTATGGGTTGTTCTAAGGTGGTTGGTAGGCTGATATAGACTACAAACAATGGTTGTAACAATGAATTATCAACATTAATTAAGTGGTTGTTAGTATCTCTAAGTTGGGTTAGTTAACTAGTTAAAGTTAGTAGGGTAATCAAGTAGGAAACGGTTTGGAGTTTGAGTTTGAAGATACTTGTCAAAGAGTGAGGTTTGACTAGTACATTTCTAAGGGTAATGGATTCAATTAGGCAGCTTCCTTCAAGGTTTCTAACAAGTGATTTTACACATAATCCTAGAGGGAGAAAGACCTAGGAGGAGGAGCAACTTAAGTCCTCCTAGGTTTGACCTCAAGAAGTGAGGAAGCTAGTTTGTAGGCACTTCAAGGCCCTACCACATCCTTCTTCTTGGATTTTCTATGGATGAAAATTAATTTTCACAATAACTAAGTATAAACCTCTAGAGAGCTAGCACTTTAGGGCCCTAGGGTTTCACTAGTTACTAGATCAATTTAATAAAGCTAGGCAAATGAAAAGCAAGAAAGTTAGCACTTTAAGTTTCTTACTTCAAGCATTAATTAAAA